>VHZZ01000948.1:81099-93872 GCA_009801015.1 Silene noctiflora
ATCAACCCTAATTAACCATGATTTGCCACGTGTCGCTTAACGATTGGCTCGTGTATAAAATTTTGATACACCATGTGTATGTGTATCATCTTCCTGACTAGGAGATTCTTTTGAAGGCGATTTATGTTAACCCGACAGGTGATGGAAGAACACTTTTGAGAAAAGAAAAAAAAATTGTCTAGTTTTTATTGATTTAGAAAAGACATGTGAGAGGATACCGAGAAAAGTATTTTGATGGTTTCGAGACTAATTGGGAGGAAGGTTGTATCCTGGAGATATATTGATCTTGTAAAGGACATATATGAGGCCGGCTAGTGCAAGTGTACGAACTAACCTTGGGAGAACGGAAGAATTTCTCATTACCATTGGGTTGTATCAGCGTATCGCTCTTAATCCTTTTCTCTTTGTTATAGTTATGGATGAGTTGAAAAGAGCAATTTAAGACAACATTTTCTTGTGTATGATGTTTGCTAATGATATTGGGTTAATCGATGAGACGAAATAAAGGATTGAAAGATAAAACCGAGTATTTGGGGGTAAGTTTAGTGAAGTGGGAACAAGAGAAGGAGGGAGTATCATGGGAATTTCGTTTAGGGATCAAATTTCATCTAATCCTTAGGATCTATGGTTCAAAAAGACAATAAATTAGAGTGGTGGATGTGAATACAAAATTAAAGCGTGGGTGAAATGGGAAGTCTCACACGGTTTTTATGTGATAATGATATGGGTTAATTTTACGCAAAACAATTAGACCTGCACATTCGAATCAGAGTGTTAGGTAGTGAATCAATGTCATGTTCAAAAGAGAATACGGCAGAGATACGTAAGTTGAGGTGGATGTACAACTATACAAAAAATGATCAACTTAGAAATGAGGTGACTGGAGAGAAGGTGAAACCGGTGCAAAAAGAGGACAAGATGATGGAGAATCGGCGAAGATGGTTCGTGGCTAGCCCAGGCACAACACGGCTCATCTGAGCACGGGCCGCACGACGCGCTTCAGGCACACCCAAAATGCAAAGAAACAAGGTTGGAGAGGAGAAATTGCTTGGGCGCCCAAACACGACATGGCACAGTACGACACGCCATGAGCCATGCCTGGGCGCTATTTTATTTCACTAGCACGTCAAGACACAACACAAAACCCACCTTCGCGGATCTAATTCGTGCCAATTTCCCCTTTAGGCTCGACCCACTTCTATTTCTATTCCTAAGTCTCCTATCTTATCGAAAGAGGTTTCCTAAGGAGAGCATATGTATATATTAGCACGTAAGTTTACAATTGATATGAAAGTTCAATATCCGATCTTACAAGAGCATGATAACGAATCAAATATTTTATACAATAAAAAGTATCACGGTACCACGAAACTTTCCCTAATTTTATTTTATCTATTTTATTTTATTTTTACTTTGAAGGAATAAAGGACGAAATATGGAGAATAAGGGAGACATCACAGAAGACAATCACAATCTTTTATGTCAAAATACACACTCCTTTTATTATTCCTTTTGTACAAAACTTTTTTCAACACAAGACAATAGATGATGCACGCCTTTGATGATCTGATCACCCAACACACACTCATTCTCACAAACAACTAATTCCAAAACTACCTTTCTTCTTTCTTTTCTTCAAAAGCCTCTTAAAAGGCCCTTCATCTTTGATGTTCCCTTTAACCTAACACACAACACCATCAACATCCTCAACCACCACTTTACATTTTACCATTGTCAACTCGGAAAATGACCCTATTCTTTTTAAATGGTATTCAATGAAATGCATTTACTATTCTCGACTATGTTAAAACATCTCCGGAAGTGGTCTGCTTTCCAACAAGGACTTGAATAACACTAGCGACCGCTCTGGTTGTGAGAACGGAACTTCGTGTGATGCCCCTCTTATGGTCGCGAATGACAACATATCACCATATGCTTCCGTCCATCCACCAACCTGTCATGTCACAATACATTGTAATTCATCATCGCTGCTTCACATCATAATACGAAGCTAGAAAAATAAATTAAGTGGTAAAAGGTTCATGTGAGTGGATGTGAAAGTGTGAACAGCATACAAGACTTTGCTTGTTTACCTGTTGCCCAGCAAACCAAACTCTGTATGGAACGGTAGCGTTCAGTTTAAGCTCTTGAGCTAGTCGATTCACGAGTGTGCGACTTCCAGTCAGTGGAATGACTGAATCTTGATCCCCGCTGTTTTGAATCATCCAAAACTGTCAGTATGCATTTACAATCTTAGTAAGAAACAACTGTTAGCCTAGAAAGCTTGTGTCTTTACCTGTACACCAAGACGGGGATTCTGCTCTTCACAAGTGAACCCACTATGGTGATTGTGGGTATCTGCACATCAAGAAGTTTATAGTCCAGAATACTGTCGACACAAGATAATACAATATCATCAGTATCGTAACTATATTGCATAGCAGTTCACCCATTAATGCATCATGCTTCCCTTTTCAGAGCATGTACCTAGTTATAGCCGTATTTATTTTCTTCGAATTAGAAATTTAGAACAGTCACATAGTTTGGTACGAAGAAGACAAAAATTAAGTTTTAACTCTTCCATGGTGTTTGATCTCAGAATTGAGCGTCATAAGCGAGGCTCGTACCGCCTCAAAATTCAAAATGTAGTCATGGTTACATTCAAAAGCTTTATTTTCGATGTAGTGTTGTGGCCAACATCTAAAATCATGCTATTATAGCTGGTACAATGACCTTAACATGGTAAGAGTAGAGATTAAAAAATATTACTTGCTGCAAACTTCCCATCGCCGAACATTTACAAGCCGAGCATGGAGGGCCTTCTTCACATCTGGTCGATTCAAGTAGCTTACAGTCTCATCTTCTATACATACATCAACACTCTCACCAGTTTGCTGCAATTAGTAGTAACCTCGTTAGTTATTACTCTATAGATACTACTGGAAGCACATTTTGAAATGATTTTATGAAAAAATGTTACCTCTTGAGGGCTAATAATCTTTGATTGCGATAGCACTGAAGATATACAGACGTCGAGAGTGACATCATATTTGTCTACAAACCTGCTTGTTTCGGTCCCAACTTGCCTCATAACTTTGGAGCATATAGGTGATACAGACCCACTGTAATACTCTGTGACATATCGTGAATAATTGCAGGCCTTGGTGAATATGTTGTACGTTGAATCTGATATCAATCCATGAGACCAGAAGTACTCTGCCCTCGAGTTAAAATCTGTAGCGTATTCCAAAACCGGGTTCCCTAGCTGCAATACATTAAACCCTCGTCAATTACTTTGTAATACAACACCAAATGAAATACACATACTAACATGAGATTTAACTAACCGATTGAGCTTCATTAGTTACAGTTACGAATATTAAGCCACAATACTATCAAAGCTGACACCTTAACTTCTAAGTCGCCTCACACTAACCCAACCAGAAAAGAACCCAAAGTAATCTCGACATGAATTGAGCCAAGCAGCCAGTAAAATGACTCAACCCAAAAATGACTATATTGAAACAATGACGTAAATTGCTAAGACCCGAAACAACCCCATAATGACCAGATTGACCTATAACAAACCCAAGCTCTAACTGACTAGAAGCGTAACAATACATGGAACGCGTTTGTCACATACCGTGTTATTATCACCTACAAAATCTAAGTTCAGCTGAAAAAAATCTACTCAATATCCTGGTGAATGAATGATATACAGTAGCTTTCGAAACATAAAATTCTAGGAAATTTAATACTTACAGCAATCCCTTTCAGGTTGAACAACTTCTCCTTTTTGTTAACTTCCACTATGAGTTTTGCAAGTTGAGGAATATAATGACCTGAGAAATAATAATCAGGGAGATGAATATCCTATATTTACATGTAATCCCTCCGTCCCAATCATTTGTTTACCTAGGATTAAAATACATCTCACAAAGAGTAAAAAAGGTAAACACAATGAATGGGACGGAGTGAGCATATACTTTCACATGGAAGAGTTCAGTTTAGTAATGCACCTACTAAACATTACCTGCATAACTTTCCCCGGTTATGAAGAAATCCCTGTGTTTATACTGTGGAAACTTCTTAAACCACCTTTGTAAGAATATCAAATTGTCCCTGGCTACACACGGAAAACACCATAGACAACTTAGAACTTTATTAATGATCATACTTTCACTCTAAGCTCCTAATATAACCTATGTTACTCCGACACATCAGTTTGGTTGTGTGTCAAGTACTTGACACGACACGACAGTTTGGCACTTGGTTTTAGACCAAAAATTTTATAACTTCCCTCAAAATAACCGTGTCGGACACTTGCAGCCGAGTCAGGTAACATAGGCTATAACTGACATTATTATTTACCTGTAACAGCATCACTGACTGAATCATAGCCAGTAATATCAGCTGAATAAGAGTACCCAACTCCCACAGGAGTCTCCAAATACAACATATTTGCTTCTGAAATAACAAAATTATATCAATAAAAGGTTAATTATTACTGTAAAAGTAATTAATTAACATTAATTTAATAAGCAAAACGAAAAAGAACATTACATTTTTGTAAAACTTTTTACCTTTGTTCCAACTATACTCATTTTTCACCAGCACATTTCTTTTTGGCCTGAATGGTCCATTCTCAGAAAATGCACCAACCCCAAGAGAAGAACAACCAGGACCTACTCCACAAAATATAATTAAAAATTTAATCTTTATATTGACAAACAAAAAGGAATATTTTTCTGAAATTCAGCTTTCTTCATAGACCTTTCTATGTAAAAACAACAAAAGTAACATTAATTAATAGGTTGAATATTCCCAAATTCCAGAATTACTCATAATGAAACCTTTCTATGTCAAAAATTCACATTCCAAAACCGTCTTAGGCTTAAGACGGACTTTACCATGTTACGTGGTTCATTTAATGATAGTTACATTAAATATTTGAAAATTGGATAGTTAGCCATAATGAAAACTATAAAATTTTGCAAAGTCTATGTGACTACTTTTGGATAAATAGTAACCACTTTGAGTAAATAGTAAATCAAAAATGACCTTTTTTTTTTTTTTTTTCAAAGTCTTACTTTTTGCCAAAAAAAAAAAACACGGAAAAGAAAGTCGTAGAAGAAAATTGCTGATAAATTTTTTTGTGCAAGACTACATTATAACACACACAAAATCACATTTGAACCGTCTTAAGCTTAAGAAAGCTTTTTCCATATGTTGAATAAGACGGTCTTAAGCAAGACTAACGGATGACTCTAAAAAACATAAAACTGAAAATAGGATAGTTATCAAACCTCCATTCAACCAAAGAACCAAAGGTTTAGTTTGAGGATCAACTTCAGCTTCAACAAAGTAGTAAAAGAGAGACTTATGCTTCTTATAATCCACAGTAACATAACCAGCAAACTGTTGAAACCCAACTTGTGGTTGACCAGGTAAAACAGTAATTTTATCACTTACACTACTACTTACACATACTACATTAACAGTAAACAACCATAATCCCAGTAACAGAACAACCTTAGTAACACCAACAACCATGTTTTTTTTTTTTAGTTTTAGAGAGAGAATGAGAAGGGGGTTTGAGAGAGGATGAAGGAAGGAGGTGAAGTGGGTTGGGAAATGTAGGAAGGAGGATCAAGTTAAAAAAATGAAGAAAGGTGTTGTCTTTTGTTATGATTACAGGGATTGCTTTTTTGAGAAGAGGAGTGGCAGGCCTAAGCAATGGAGTGAAGAAGGAATAGAGTATTGGGTACAGTGTAAATTGTGGGGATGTGGGTCACTCTACTCTTATGGTACCATACTATATACTAGGACGGTTTTACAGTCTGAGACGGTTTATACGCTTTAAGGAATAAACATATATAAATACTCCCTCCTATTCACTATGCATTTAATTTCAACTCATTTCAGGTCAGCTCAACCTTATTTAATTTAGCTCGTCTCTTTACAAATTAAACTCTAATCAACTCCATTAGTTCAGCTCAATTCCATTAAGTTCAGTTCAACTTTATTCAATTCAGGTCCACTCCGAGCGAAAAAAGGGTTTAGATGGTCTCATATTCTTAAGACGATTTTACAGAATAATTATAAGGTGTAGAGTAAGTGCTTTGTCTAGCTGGAATTTATGAGTAAACCATGTGGGTTCCTTTTGGGGTTTGTTTCTGAAAATGAAATGAGAGTGTTCTTCTTGTTGCTTTGGAAATATCACCATCATCATTTTATTTGGATATCAAATTTTATGTAGGGAGGTGGGCTGGTGGTGTTGTGTGCTTTACGCATAATTCATTGACCGACTGATTTATGGTAAAAGTCTTGTTGTGTGATTTATTTACTTAGTCAAGTCTACTAATGTGATACAATCTGCCTTTTGAAATTGTCTAATCTTTGGTTCTTAATTGATTAATTACGAGATTAGTGTGAAGAGAGAATATGGCTTCTATAGTATGAGATTTCAATCAAGGAAAAAATGTCATACCATCAAGTAATTTTGACTTCAAGTAGTAATATTGTGTTTAAGTACTATCTAATCCTTTCACATTCATGGGTAAGTCTTAAACAATCATCTCTCCATTACGAAGGGTCAACCCTATACCTGACCAAAGTAACGAGACAGCTTGATCCATCAAGCCCACCTGTTGACCCACCAGCCAGCCCCATATTTGGGCTGAGTACAAGTTCTGAATTTCAACCCCGACCCGCCCTTTGGCTCGCCATTTTAGGTGAAAAAAAAATAAATATAACAATGCCGCCAATTCGACCCGCCTAAGACCCACCATAAGTCGGATCCGGGTAACATCCCATGTAGCCCAACCCAACCCGCCCCATTCACGGGGCAATTAAGGGCTCCTTGTGGTGAGCACCCCCCCCCCCCCCGGTCAGCCCGGCCCGTGCCCAGCTCTAGTCAACACTATGTCACAAATAAGGATGTCAGTGGGGCGGGTTTTGGCGGGTCTCGTGCGTGTTTTGACTTGATGGGTGGTGGGGTAGGGATGGGTTTCAAAAGTGTCATCCGTCGCGAGTCATGGGGCGGATGCGGGTATCACATGAGACCCGCCCCACACCCGCCCCGCCCTTCCTGCACGTTCCCGCTCCGTTTATACCCTTCTTACCCATCTCAAAGTCTCTAACCCACTTATAATAAGTAATAACTATTTCATGGTTTGAAAAACTTATGTACTAGTCGCTAACGGAGCTCTAGATGATTTGAGGGAACAATGAGTGAAGATTCGTTAATTTGATTAAGTAGCTTTGTTTACACTTCTTCTAGGAATTGGGGCATGTGTTTCATTGTTTGTAAAACTATTTCATGGTTTGAAAAATTTATGTAATGGTTAATTGAATGTTGGACCATTTTGCGAAAACTTATTTGTATAAGTTGTACGAGAATACGAGACTAGTATGTTTTAAAATCAAGATTTATATTTTAAAAATTGTTTTGTGAGGAGTAGAGATGACAATGGATCGGGTTGGATCGGGTTTTGCTAGATCCAAACTCGATCCACTTACTTATTGGATCCGCAATCCATATCCAAACCCGATCCATATCCAAAACTTTAAAATCCATACCCGATCCATTATACCTTTTTCTGAATCCATATCCACCCCAAATCCATACCCGATTCACCATGTTATCCAAAACCCGATCCCAAATTTGATTTGACTATATAAAATATTCTGTATTATATGACATAATTGAAATTTCACGTTTAATAAACCTGAAATTTGCAAAATATTTGATTGGATCGGGTTCGGGTATGAATGGATCGGGTTTGGATATGGTTCGGGTTTTTCAATACTGGATATGGATATGGATATTTAAATAGTGGATTGGGTGTGGGTATTTAAACGTTGGGTTTAGATCGGATTTTTTCTTCAATTCGGTTTGGTTTTGGTTTGGTCTGAGCCATAATTGTCATCCCTAGTGAGGAGATAAGTAATTTGGCGGGTCAATGGTACGGGTCTCCGCGGGTCAAGACGTGTTTGAAAAAGTTCCACCCACACGGGTTGTGGGGTTGGTGTAGGTACACCTTATAGTTCGCGGATACGGGTGCCCGGGTTACCCCTTCTCCGCACCCACCCTGCCCTATTGACATCACTAGTGTAACACCCCCTTCTTACTCAGTCAAGGTAATCGGGAGATATTACCGTCTCGGTTTCCCGAGGCAGTGAAATTGGTATTACGAATAAGAAACAATTATATAAATAATAAGTTTAGTGAATTACATAATTAATAAATGAATAACAATTGTAAACTATACATTGTACAACTCGACTATGTCATCTACCATCTATGTAACTCGACTCCAAGTCCAGAACTCGTCCCGTCTCCCGCGTAACCCCAAACCAGACCTATAATAAACTGCTCCCTATATGATCGGAAATATCATATGGATCAACACAGCCCACCCCGAAAATAGGTGACAATTTACACATAGCCATACACGGTCAGTTTCTTTAATACTCGTGTTTTTCTAAGGTTTCACTCGGTCGAGTAAGTGGACCAAGTGAGACCTGGAACTGTGTCATCTATTATGATTCGAGTCACTCGATCGAGTGGCTGATGCACTCGACCGAGTGCTATCAAGGATTCTATCACTGTTGTACGCGTGAAATGGGTTGTGGACCTTAGCCTTTTGACTCTTTCTTTTGTTGTTTTTACCTCACTTTTTCCTCTCACAATCTTATCTAAAATCTCCAAAAAAATCCCCCAAAATACTCTCTTGCCTTATCTCTTTGGATCTTCACCATACTTGAAGATTTCTTCCTAAAATCTTGTCCTTATTCATTTATTATCATTTGTAAGTATAATTTCCTTCACTTTTCCTCTTGTCTTAGTTAGTAAATCATAATTCTTGATGGGTTGTCTTATGGGATTTAATTAAGGTTTGGTCTAATTAAGAAAGAGGTTAATTAGTGGGTTAATTAGTATTGTTGTTGTTGTTGTTGTTGTTGTAGTATGTGAATGTGATAGTTAGTTATAATTTGTGTAGGAGGAGACTTCATTGATGAGCCCTTCTAGCCTTGTTGATTGATTTGTGAAGACTAGCAAGAAGCTAGCTAGGGTTTCTCTACTTAGCTTTGTTAGTATGAATGTTTGTTTATACTTTACTTGTCATGAATTGCATACACCATGAAGTAGTTGCATGATAAAAAAAGATGTGGATAATTAGGGTTTCTTGTCATACAAATTGGAGGTTTGTTCATGTATGGTGATTTGGTAAGTGTAATTGGGCATCATAATCTCATTTATTGCATCATAACATAAGTTGGGGATGTATTACTCAATTGGTTGGTTTATTGTCAAGCATGTGGTTATTGTCTTAAGATGGTTCAATGTTGTATGGCATGTCTTATGTGGTACTTTGTGTATGCATGTTTCATTGTAAATGTTGGAGGTTGTGGTTGGTGACGTATGGTTGTTGAGGAGACGTAAGACGGTTGTGAGACTGTCTTACGCTCGAGTCGCCCCTTCGAGCTACCCACTCCGAAGGGGATGTTCACATTAATGGCCTGAGTCATGGAGGAACACGTATGGTTGAGCCACGTCGTCTGGCAAGGGTTCTGGTTAGCGCCCGAGCCCGGTACCACAGGTGTGTCCCGAGTATCTTTGTTACGGACTGCGATCCATATTTTTAGTGGCGGTGTTGCGATGTCGTCACCGGGTTTGGTGTGTGTCTTGTGGAGTTCGAGGACTTGTTATATTGCTTATCACATCATTTCATGTCATTTACATTTCGTATTCACAAACCATTTAAATGAACATTTATATTATCATTGCTAACCAAATGCTTTCAAATGTCTGTGGTGAACCATATGATGATTTTCGCTCATATGGGGAGCAGTGGATTGACAGGTTAGATTTGCATGCATCTTCCGGAGGCTTGGAAGCGGTCTTCATGCTAGTAGACGCCACTTATTTGTTGTCTAGTTTTTTACTCTTACTTGACTCCATTTTATCTTCAATTGGGTTGTATTTTAGGGATCGTCATTTGGATCCCCTTAACTTGTAACTTAGTTATCTGAACTATAACTTATCTATGCTAAATAGCTTTTAATTCGTTTGTTCACACTACAAAGCTTGGAAAACCAAGCCTTGTAGCACCTCCTTGGGTTGGGGTTGCCTTGAGGAAGCTTCCCGATTTATGGGGGGTGACATCACTACAAGAAAAACAGTCAATAGCGACAGAAGTATTGCGACGGATCCAAATTCTGAAGCAAACAAGGCCTTGCGACGGAATATTTTAATTTGCGACGGAATTTTAAATTTTGCAACGGATTTTTTTATGTTTTGCAACGGAAATTCCATTGCAAGTTTTTTTGATATTTCGAGGGTTTTTTCACATGCGCGGGAGAAATGCTACGACGGAAAAGTTGAATTTGCGATGGAAATTCCGTAGCAAATTTGTCCCACATCGACGAAGAAAGACAAATTTCTTTTGTTTATTAAGCTTCTTTCACTTTTTTGTTTGATTAAATCTATTGTAATACTCGTGGTTTGTGGCACTGGACACTCGGCCGAGTACAAGGTACTCGACCAAGTGCCTGTATGGGTTAGTCTGTCAGTGTGCTGGAGTTTGGGAACTCAGACAAGTGCGTAACACTTGGTCGAGTGAGGCGTACTCGGTCGAGTGCCTTGTACTCAGTCGAGTGTCGGCTTTTTCCGAGGAAAGTATATATATTAGAACGAGAAGCAGAAATCATTTTATTCACTTTTAAAACAAAACCTAAACATCAATAACTGCTTCTCCTCCTAATCCTTCATCCCGCGGAGCATCTTTGTCATTTGTTGGGAGTTTTCACGCATTATAACGTTGTAATTGTCGGGGTAAGCCATTAATTGAGTCTTTTGGCCTATCATATGTAACCCTAATTTCTGATTTGGGGGTTTTTGGGGATTTGTACCTTATTTGTCTTAATTTATTCGTTATAGGAGGAGACTCCGTAGAAGAAGCGTTTTAATCTATTGCTTGTGTCCGGATTGCTTGTTGAGGTAGGGTTTCCCTACTCAGTTGCCTGAAGAATTATATAATGTATAATGTGACGATCTTATGTTGCTATTGTGATATGATTATATGGTGTGACAGTGTTGTGATGTCGATGTTGGTGGTTGATGTTGGAGTCGGGTGTGATTGAGATTGTGATTTTTATTGTTCTGTGAGCCATTGTGAGAGGTGGAATCACCCTCATTGTTCGCCTCCCGCGTTCTCTCAGCGCATGAGGGATGGGTGGATGGTGTTGGTGTTGGGTGTGGTTGTGATGATGATTGATATTGTAATTATGAACCATTTTGAGAGGTGGTCTCACCCCCATTGTTCGCATCCTGCGTTCTCTCAGCGCAAGAGGGATGTGCACATTAAGGGACTTGGGTTATCGGGTTGTAGGTGGTGTGGCTGCGGTCCCCACTGGCAGGGCTACACACTTCGGTGTGTAGTCGGTTACTTGTGATGTGGTGTGGTGATGGTGGCGATGGTGGTGGTGTGATATTATTACGTATTGTTTACATTGTTGATGTATATAGTTATTCAGTTGGCTGACCCCGTTTAATGTTTTAAAAACTATGGTGATGCATTATGGGATGGTGAGCAGTTTGTGTAGCAGGTAATGACGATGATGGTTGTTGACTGCGCGGCGAGGTTAGCAGGGTGGAGTCTCACGTTATTTTAGCTTCCGCGGACTTTATTATTATCACTTTTGTTTTGTTTTGGATTTTGTACTCCGTTTTATGGAGAGCTTCGTAATCACTTTAAACTATATTTAATTTAATGTTTCATTATGGTTTCTATGATGTTCACTACCTCGGGAAACYGAGATGKTAGCATCCTTRTACTCGGAGGTAGTCCTTGGTAAGGTGCCTCGGAGTATGGGGGTGTTACAAAGTGGTATTAGAGCAACAATTTTGGAACCTAAAACCAATGAACAAAATGAACATATGGGGTCCAATTAAAGTGAACCCGGGTAGAAGTTGTATAGGGCCACCACAAAGGTTAGGGAGACGTCCCGAAACCGCTCATTTGCCTTTACAACTTTGAGCCGGTCACGGGAGTGTCAAGGGACGATATATGCTAAGTGTTTCTATATGTGTGGTCTTGTGAATGATGTATGTTGGATATATGCATGATGAAATGATAATGAGAACATGTTGACATGGATGATTACATTGTTATGTTTGGCTGGAAATAGTAGCATGATAGGGATGTTATATGGTTTATGTATATATGTGTAAAGCATGCGGGATGGATGTAGAACTGTATGACTCGACCGAGTGGAAGAGACTCAACCGAGTGTAGGGCACTCGACCGAGTGGGTTTTTGGGTATTTGAGGCATAATCCTTGCCACTTTTGCACTCGACCGAGTGTGCGAGACACTCGACCGAGTGGAGTGAACTCGACCGAGTACATATGTGACTCGACCGAGTGTCCTTAGAACTCGACCGAGTGTTCTTTCTAGATGTACATATGTTTGTTTTGAGTCGTAGGCTATGCGTTTACGTTTGTTTTGGGTCTTAAAGCATTGTTTTACATATGTGCTGATCCTGATGCGTAAGTGATATATGTTTATTTAGTCGTTCTTTTCCTTCTTTTTAGGCCAGTTTTGACCTCGTCTTTCCACGTTTACTTGCTTTTGCATCCCGTATTTCCCGTTCTACTAGTTTTTATGCCGTCTTGCAGGAATTGAGACGGGAACATGAAATTGGGAACAAGTGAAGTCATTGGAAGAGGAAAGAAAGAAGAAAAGGAAGAAAATGCTGAAGAAGGTC
>VHZZ01000949.1:68552-79609 GCA_009801015.1 Silene noctiflora
TAGAATGTAGAGATTACCGAAATGAGATTGCAAATGTAGAACAACAATGTAGAACCAAAGAAACTTGTAATAGAAATATAATTAGAACTAAATGACTATTTTGTGAATACAAAATGTTAAGTAAACTAATTTCTGAAACTAAGGAGAAAAACTAATAGAAAGAAGAATAAAAAAGAGATTGTAAAGTATATGCTAAAGAGTATGAAAAGTGATGCTAAGGGTCGGGACTAAGCCCTCCTTATATAGTGTTTACAAAATGAAACGTAAAGGATCCAAAGGAATCCAAGGCACCTCCTCCCCGATCGGGGACAGGCCACCCCGATCGGGGTCGCATGACCTCCGGTTAATGGTCTTCAATGCTTGATTTAATGCACAAGGAATCCAAAGTTTAGCCTTAACACACCTTTAATCACCCGTCTAATTGCATGTTGAGGAATCAAATATGGAATCCTAAGTTAGAAACTCCACATTATTACTTGGACTTCACTCTTGGGTTTCATTTCTCATTTGTTTACATTTTCCATTTGTTGGTGGTTGATTTGTATTTGGGTCATTACTTCTACATTTCATCATCAATCCACTTTGTTTTGCTTGCATGATCCATCTTAGCTTTCACTTAGCCTTGTGAGCTCGATACTTGCACATTTGACGAGAAATAGTTTCTAAAAGATACATTTCCTACAAAACATACTAAACACAAGCAAGATATCTAGAACACAGGATTAGCTCAATAAAACGCTAATAATAGTGCAAATAACATGTAAAACGAGCTAATTTAGGGGTTAAAATCATATAAATATTAGACACATTAATAACTTTGACTTGCGGTGTGGTAAAGGTTCTAGTAATATGGTTGTGTGGGAGTAATCTTATTTAGTTTGTACTTAATTGGTATCCTTCCTTGTGATACTGTTTCCTTTTGTTGGTTCTTAATGTGGTTCTTGCATTGTTTTCCTTGTGGTGGTATGATTGGTTTTAGTTGTTCAGATATGAGTTCGGTTACGAGAACGTAACCTTGTTTTTGTGGGGGTAGAATGTAACAATTGTGTTTTCAATCTGTGTTTGTAGATTTTATGTTGTGTTTAAGGAAGTATAGTGTGTGTTATAATATGTTTAAGTTGTTGTGTTATATGGGTATAGGTGTGAAATTCGAGGATGAAGTTCATATTTAGGGAGGGAAAACTGTAATACTACACTTTTCTAGTCGTCGAGTACTAGGTCGAGTAGTGTGCACTCGACCGAGTACGTCTGTTGGGTGTTCTGGTCAGGCTACTGATCTAGAGGCACCCGACCGAGTACGTGTGGTACTCGGTCGAGTACGGTGGTGTACTCGGGTTTGTTTCGCGGTTTTGATTAAAATGATTAGAGAGGTATTTAAAACATCGCGTCAATTTCAGATTCATTTTACACAAAGCCTAATCACACTCTAAACCCTCTTTAGTCATCTTCATGAATTCCCAAGCAAGGTTTAAGCAAATGTGGGTTTCCGGATCTTTCATTTCCGTATCAATCGCTTTAGTAAGTCTCTAGTACCTTTTGTCAGTTTTATTTATCTTTGAGCTTTGCCTAATCCTAATTTTGGGATTTGGGGGAATTGCTAATTGGGCACATTAGATTGATTATTGAGGGGTAGTTAGTAATTGTAAGTGATTATTATTTGTACGTAACAGTTTCATGGAGGATTGCTATTACGATTACTTATGTCTACTTGGATTGCGAAAAGGTAGGTTTCCCTACTCAGTATGATGTTGTGTGATTGTTGCTATGGTTGTGATTAATGTGGAACATGATGATTGTAATCATTGTGGAATATGATGGTGATATTATGATGGCGATATTGTGAGCCATATCGAGAGATGGTCTCATCCTATTGTTCGCCTCTTGTGTCTCTCGAATCAAGGGGGTGTGCTCATTAATGGATTTGGGTTCGCTCGTTGTAATGAGCGAGGCTTTAGGTAGACTGGTTGCGATCACCCACTGGCGGTGTGGATTACTCGTTGCGATGAGAATTCGGCAGGGGCTACTAGCTGCGGTTAATAATCGTGTCTGAGCTGCAGTTTCGACACTTGTTCTTGGAGCTTGGAGATGGATGCTTGATTGTGTTATATGATTACTTTTGCATGAGATTATGATGTTCAAATATCTGTTGATGTGTGTTTGGTTGTATGTGGTTTTCTTATATGCTCTGCTGTGATCCATTTGATATTGTCGTCAAATAGTGAGCAGTGAGTTTTGACAGGTGTTGATGTTTGAGCTAGCTTGCGGGTTTGGATGGGACATCGACGTTTTAGTTTCGTTTCATAGCTTCCGCTGAGTCTTTAGACTTTTCACCTTTTGGTTTTCCAGATGTAATATGTTTTGGTTTTGAGACTTGTATTTACATTTAAATTTTACTTTATCTTAACAAATTTTTCATTTTGGTCTATTTAATATACTTTACCTCGGGCAACCGAGATGGTAATGTTTCTATTTTCTAAGGTAGACCTTGGTAAGGCTCTTTGGTAAATGGGGGTGTTACAAAGGTACCTAGAGCAACACCTGAGGCAACAGGCTCAACCTAGGGGCTGGCTACGCTGAAATTGAGGAGGAGGAAAGCATCATCGTGTAGACTTAAAGCCTACACATTCACACAAAGACCACCATGATATGCGGAAATGGAAAAAGACACCAATAGCAATGCCACACATCAGGAAGTCGTTGGGGCACTGAAGGTTCTGGGCGCCTCCACATGAATAGCTGGAAGCGTCGACCAAAACTACCACGCCGACAACAACAAACAGATTCCTAGCAAAAAGGAACCCATATTAGCTGAAAAAATGACTCGACAAAGTCGCATGACTCGGAGAAATAACTCCACAAGGGGATCGGTCAGAGTGTAGACCAAGCCCGACTCAAAGGTCTCCACAGGAAAACTCTCAGACATTGCTCATAATCAAGAAAAAATGAGTAAAAGTGGGAAGTTTAGGAGGATGAATAGATGAGTTTTGATGATTGTGCGAATTCACAAGGTAACCAAGCGTCCTATTTATCGCAAAAACTAGGGCATTCAATACCCCTGCCTAACCCATACAGGGAAAGAAAAAACCACGTGTTGCCTAATGAACAAAACAATGTCAAGTTTAGGCGGGACATATCATTAGGGAGAGGCAGATCAAACGTCATAGCATCTGAACTTACAATTCGTGCAAAGGGAGACCAAATTCGGCCCATCACACTCAGCCACCTCCGGTCGGAGCATAAGATGAGGCACGAATCTATAGCCCAATCCCCTACAAGGCCGATTAGGGATCGCTCCATGATCCAGCTGGCTTACTGCCCAAAATCCGCATGCCTATGCTCAGACCATTGCCGACCACGCCCCAAAAGGTCTAGTGGGTCGGCCCTCAGACTATCCGACCTCCCCACCAACACCTAGCCGACCAAGGTATGGATAACATGGAGGAAAAGTCGCTAGCTCGAAGGACATACCTCGACGCCATGATGTCAGCCGAGAATGAAGCTTACGTAGGAACCGCCTTGTGAGCACCTCGAGATTCTCATCATTTCCACTATGGATAGGAACTACAGTTCCCTGTTTATGGACACACAATATCAGGTTGGAGAACCTAATATCTCACTCTCTTAAGCTTTCTCTTACTACTAAAGTCGGTCGAGAGGCAACTTCTCAAGAGAAGCCAAACTTGGGGATGTTGTGTGTAATACCCGCCTTATTAGGGACCCGTTGACTGACCGTTTGACCATAAGGGACCCTTAGTAAGAGGTGGACGAGGGAGATATATTACTTTTTTCTTGAGGAGATACTCGACCTAGTAGAGGTCACTCGGCTGAGTACTATAGGTACTCGATCGAGTGCAGCGTACTCGGCCGAGTATGTCTGAGTTCGCGTCTGACAGCGTATTATGTTAATACGCGGAGGTTACGACTTAAGTCATTTTCGCCTTATATTTTATCATTTCTAAACCTAATTTCTCACCCTCACAAAACCTCCCATCTCATACTACCCCAATCACGACTTGGCTATGGACCTTGTCCGGGGAGAACGTTAGCCTATGTTTGGAATCATTGCGTGGAGTCGTCCCCGTCATCGGCATCTGTTTGTCTTTAAGGAGACGATGTGGATTCTTGCTAGGAATAATGTGATTGATGCATTTCTACGAATAGCGAAAAGGTAGGGTTTCCCTACTCAGTTTCAGTAATTGTTTGATTGATTAATAGTCTTAATGTTGAAATCTTACGGTATAAATACATTTGTCTGGTGATGGTCATGGTGACAGTGTAAGAGTAGTTGTCAGTGTTGATTGTGGAGCCATCATCGGGAATGGTCTTCACCCCCATGTCCGCGCCTTGTGATTCTCGTCGCAAGGGGATGTGCATATTAGTGATCCAGGTATGCTCGTTGCGATGAACGGGGCTGAGGTGACAAGGCTGTGGTCTGTCTCTGGCGGTGTAGGTCACCCGTTGCGATGGGTACCGGTTTCGATTGAGGTGTTCTATTGGCGTTGGTGTTGAGGAAGGGTGTCTCCATTCGCTATTATTTACTTGTGTAATTTTTGCCTTGTACTTTACGTATTTCTATTAGTGACCTTGTGTGGCGTATTGTGGTGTTCTCTTTGTTGTCTATGTCTGCCGTGATCCATTTATGTGGTTGGCAATGGTGAGCAGATGGACTTTTCAGGTGTTTGTGTACGTTGCGATCCGGATGTAACTGTTGGGCTGGGGAGATCACGTGACATCGAGTCATTATTCAGACGATAGTTGTACCTCATTTGTATAAGTGTTGTAGTTTTTATTTTAGTGTTTCCTTTGCACCTTGTAATGAAGTATTAAACGTTCTGTTATTGTCTGTTTGATATACTTACCTAGGGCAACCGAGATGGTAACGCCCTTACTTTCTAAGGAAGGTTTAGTTAAGGTTCCTAGTAAGTGGGGGTGTTACAAAGTGGTATCAGAGCGACGATTTTGGAACCTAAACCAATGAACCAAATGAATGTTGGGTGTCAATTAAAATGAACTTGGTGTATGTGTGTTGGGGGCCCTATTATGTCGGTTGTGGGTGAGAAGGCGCCCTCATCTCGGAATCCCGACCCCAACATAATTAAGCCAGACACTCCGTGTGGGATAAAAGTATGGGATGATGTGTGTGCTTGTTTGTAAAATGTGGCCGACCTTTGCCTTTTAATTGCATTTTTTTAGGTGTATATGGTTGAGTTCTATACGTAATGACATGGTATATAAGTCGATAGGGGATATCCTTGGTATGATATGGAGTGCCTATATAATAGGCGTGAATGGCATGCGATAAAGTTCATGGAGTAGTTGGAGGAGTGTTTGCATATATGTATATAATATGGTGGGTAGTTTGCCTGAATATGAATTGTATGGTGCATACGTGCTATGATGGTTTTGTGCATAGAACGTAAGTGATATATAGAGACTTCTGTAGACAAACGAGTTGTCAAGTGTATGGTGGCTGAATAGCATAGTGGATAGTAAGAATAGAACCTAATAGTGACGAGTACTAAACACGTTTTAGGCTCCGAACACCGTTTCTTATGTTTACAGGGAGGAGGATAATAATTTTTAATCAAATTCGGTTACGTACTATAGGTACTCGACCAAGTACATAGATTACTCGACCGAGTACATAGAGTACTCAACAGAGTACGCCTGACTCGACTGAGCACGAGGCACACTCGGCCGAGCACCAAGAGGCAGTGGCTGCTGTAAACTGCCTATCTTAGGTTCTCGACCGAGTTAGTATATGTACTCGACCGAGTACAGGGTACTCGACCAAGTAGGTCTGGTACTCGACCGAGTACATCTATTTTACCGGTTCATCACGGGAAATTTCCGAAAGGTCTATATGTTTAATTCTTTCATAATTTTCGACACTTTCACCTTTCAAGCACCTATATACTCTTGAAAATTCATCTCTTTACACAAAAACTTTGGTGATTTACCTTTTTGGCTCTTTGATTCAACACTTTGTTCTTCCTTTTCTTTCAACCGATCTCTAATCCAAGGTAAGTAAGTTTCAATGTTTCCTTTTAATTGTTTGAAGGTCAAAATTTTATGCAAAATCTGAAAGTTTTGGTCTTGAATACATGGGATCGTGTTTAAGATGTTGTTAATATAGTAATACTTGCTTCAACAATCAATTTTTAGATAAGAAAGATGATTATTATGCCCTAAAACCCCTATGTTTATACCGAAAATTTTTAGGGTTTGGTTTCAAAGTTCGATTTTTCCCACTTTAATCCGTCTTAGGATGTTTACAAGATTTGAATTGATGCTAGTATTATGCTACCTAGTGTCTCTTTTGCGTATCTTGGTCGAAAAATCCGTTTTAAACTTCGTCTTAAAGAGGGCAAAATCTGAATTTCTTTTTCCTTTCACATGTTGAAAATTCCGGAATTTTTTATTAAATTCGTACTCTTTTAGCATGTCGAAAGCTAGAGCACTTTCCAAGAAGAGGACCCGAGCCAATGCCACCGCTGAGGAGGGTCAGTCAAGTGGGGAGTCGCTTGTTCCTTCGGTTGCGCAATACTCTTCGGTGATATTCGCCGACTTTGACCAACGGTCTGCGTTCCTTGCTTTGATGGAGCATCCTATGAAACCGACCCGGTGTATGGACCTAAGTATTCTACGAGATTTGGGGATTGAGTCGGACATAAGCCATATGTTCGAAATCTTGGGTTTGGAGGGATTGTACCACCTCCGTAAGAAGTTCTACCCTTTTCTGACCTTGGAGTTTATGAGTTCGTTTAATTATGATGATGTTGAGAAAACCGTTTGATTTCGTCTTATGAACACCGGCTTTGACTTGACCCTTGACCCTTGACCATTTTGCTGAGCACCTAGACCTAGAACCCGAGAAAGACTGGTACCTGAGTGATGTGGCAACTGAGAGTGAAGCCTCTACTTACCTCCCCTACCTTACTGGTCGACCTGCACCTAGCGCGAGTGTCATGTTAATCAACAATGTTCAGCATGTGTCTCTTCGCATCTTCTTGAGGATGTTGACATGTTTGTTGTATGATCGGAGTAAAGTGAGCAAGCTAAACGGCCATGAAATCATGCTTCTTGTGTCTTACCTTAACTCCCTCCGAAAGGAGCGTTTTTACTACAGTGCTCCTGGGATAGTATGCTCTAGTTTGGTTCTTATGGCCCGTTCTCGAACCTGCTATCTTAGTTGCGAGGCCATAGTGACTCAATTGGCCCAGAAAATGACTGACCTTGTTGCATCCGCTGAGTCGACTTCTGTCGTGTTTGAGAGTGCACCCACCATAGAAGGGAATTATTTAATGTGTGTCAAGTGATTGAGGAAGTTAGGTGATGGGGCTTGGGCATGGAGGGTGAGGGGGACTAGGTGGATGGGACAACCTGACGGGCGGAACCTACTCGTGATTGACCACATGACAGAGTATGACCCGGGGAGTAGGGAGCCTCAACCTCATACACAGTTCTACCTCTTTCCTCCAGAGATCTTGGAGGACTTTCCCGAGACGGTGATAGCTTATGACCGTCAGAAGGCCGATCCGACGCCTAAAGAGGCCAGGGGAGCAACGGTGACTAGGGAGTTAGAGATCGAGACACCTTACCCACCACCGAGCTTTTCTTCGTACCTGTACCCGCCTTATCCTACGGTGTACGATCCTAGGATGCAGGTTAGTGAGCTCACTGAGAGAGTGTCCATCACCCTCGTGCTGAGGAACATGCATGAGATGGCACATCGACAGAATGAAGGGACTGACCTTGCCCAGCCGGTGTGGTGGAGAGGACAAGGGACAACAGTGGAGTGTTCTATTGCTACGGGGTGGATCGAGCGACATGGACGGACCCGAGGAGCTACGAGTACGATTGTCTTGCAGGGCCATGGGAAGATAACTTTGGTAGCCAGCTAGATGAGGAGGGAAGATAGGTTGGTGGAGGAGCCGCCTCAGAAGCATATCAGGGAGCCGGGACGTCGGGTACAGGTAGAGGTGACGACATGGTCGAGGATGAGGGCTTAGACCCATGAGCGTGTTGTAATGTTGATTGTTTTAGTTATCTTTGTTGCATATTTGGTTAGACTCGTGGATTGTTAAACATTGGATACTTTTGTTGTGTAATCCGGCCATAAGGCCATGACTCTACCATATCATAGACTACGTTATGTTGAGACTCTATGCTAGGTGGCTTTTGATCTTGCAGGTTAAGGTAGAAGTTTGTAGTAAAATTTATGATGATAGCATTCTGCCGCCAAGTACTCGGTCGAGTGCTGACTACTCGATCGAGTATCCTAATACTCGGCCGAATGTCCATTAGTACTCGACCGAGTGCCCTGGGGAAACCTTCAAGTTTTTTTTTTCGCTCGCGTTATTTGTTTGTATGGTTTTTTAAGTTTTATATTTTCATCTGCGGGTGAGGTAAGTGAACCCAAGGTACGGATGGTGAGATTGACGTGGCGTTGTTGCCACGATTTTATGTTATGGTCGGAACTTGAGTCGGATATAAGATACAGTTTGGTGGGGACAAAAACATGTCACCGGTATGATAAATACCTTACAAATCGCAGTCGTTTTAAGTCTTTTCATGCTTGTTTACTAGACCCCATGTTATATGTCGATACACTAGGAGGGGTTGTATCGGGCCATGTTAGTATGTAGTTTATGTGTCATGTAAGGTTTTTTCCTTAAGCCATGATTGTTTTGTTCAGTCTTGGAAAGTGAACTTCGGGGACAAAGTTCCTTTTAAGAGGGGTAGATAACATCGCAGCTACAAAAGTTCTTTATATGACGATTTTTGGTTAATCTTATCAGTCTTATTTCTAATGTTAGCTTCGCTAAGAGCACGAAAATGATGTAGTGATTTGATAAACGTTGGTTGATAATTGTGTTGATGGTGGCATAATAACTTGATAAGATATAGAAGTGGAGTACCGCGTGCCTTTTTCGTATGTCTGGTCTTGTAGTGGTTGGCGTGTGGAATGAATTTCAGGGACGAAGTTCCTTTAAGGGGGGAAGACTGTAATACCCACCTTATTAGGGACCCGTTGATTGACCTTTTGACCATAGGGGACCCTTAGTAAGAGGTGGACGAGGGAGTTATATAACTTTTTTTCCAGAGAAGATACTCGACCTAGTAGAGGTCTCTCGGCCGGGTAATATAGGTACCCGGCCGAGTGCAGCGTACTCAGCTGAGTATGTCCTATACTCGGCCGAGTTCGCGTCTGACAGCGAGTTATGTTAATACGCGGAGGTTACGACTTAAGTCATTTCCGCCTTGTGTTCTATCATTTCTAAGCCTAATTTCTCTCCCTCACAAATCCTCCCATCTCTTACTACCCCAATCACGACTTGGCTATGGACCGTATCCGGGGAGAACGTTAGTCTATGTTTGGAGTCATAGCATAGAGTCGTTGCCGTCATCGGCATCTGTGTGTCTTCAAGAAGACGGTGTGGATTCTTTCTAGGCATGATGTGATTGATAAATTTCTAAGGAATATCGGAAAGGTAGGGTTTCCCTGCTCAGTTATTGTTTGATTGATTGATAGTCTTAATGTGGAAATCTTACGGTATAGATACATTTATCTTGTGATGGTCATGGTGACGGTGTAAGATTAGTTGTCAGTGTTGATTGTGGAGCCATCGTTGGGAATGGTCTTCACCCCCATGTTCGACTCTTGTGATTCCCGTCACAAGGGGGTGTGCACATTAATGATCTGGGTACGCTCGTTGCGATGAGAGGGACTGAGTGACAAGGTTACGGTCTGTCACTGGCGGTGTAGGTCATCTGTTGCGATGGGTACCGGTTTCGGTTGAGGCATGTTAGGGGCGTTGGTGTTGAGGAAGGGTGGCTGCATTCTTTATTATTTACTCGTGTAATTTTTGCCTTGTACTTCACGTATTTATGCTACTGACCTTGTGTAGCGTATTGTGGTGTTCTCTTTGTTGTCTGTGTCTGTGGTGATCCATTGATGTGGTTGCCAATGGTGAGCAGATGGATTTTTCAGGTGTTTATGTACGTTGTGATCCGGATGTAACTGCTGGGCTGGGGAGATCACATGACATCGAGCCAGTATTCACATGATAGTTGTTCCACCAGTTGTACCTCATTTGTATAAGTGTTGTAGTTCTTCTTTTAGTGTTTCTTTTGCACCTTGTAATGAAGTATTAAACGTTCTTTTATTGTCTGTTTGATATACTTACCTCGGGTAACCGAGATGGTAACGCCCTTACTTTCTAGAGAAGGTCTAGTTAAGGCTCCTTGGTAAGTGGGGGTATTACACTGTGAACCCAGTCATAGTAATTTAGTCCCGATTATATTTATATTTACCATTGAGTATATTTACGACCCGGAACAGCATGTATAAATAATTAGCTTCACTGTGGAGCAATATTTTGCACTTCCAAGAACGTCTTTGCTTCCGCTACGGAATAATACATTGGCTGTGATGTATGTTGCTCAGTTTGTTATTTGGTTATTTGTAACTAGCATGTATCATCTTGCCTTTAGTGTGGGTTTTTAGAAATACACATTACGTATTGTGATTCAACTCCAAAACCAAATTGAATGGCTTAACCCCTAAGGCCTCCAACATGCATCTTAAAACTCAATAAAATGTGATGCGATTACTTAAAAATATGAACAATGAATGATTAAAACGATACTAATGCAGCTGTTCAATCCTAAGACTGATAGGCTACCCCAAATGATGCGATTACTCAAAAATATGAACAAGGAATGATTAAAACGATACTAATGCAGCTGTTCAATCCTAAGACTGATAGGCTACCCCAATTTAACAGAATTGCAGTGAAAGGATCACTTGGATTCCATTAACCAAATAGCATAAAGCTAGCAAATTTCATTCATGGAAAACTCATTACAATATGCTGTCTTTTATAGAAGGATACAGCCTTGGGGAATACGAAAACATTTAATAATTAATTATTTAGCTAGATTTGGTGTGCTGTCAGATGTAACGGATTCATGATGATTGTAGCTATACCACCATCAATTTCAGGTGTATTATGGGATTCCTTGGTGAGCTGGCTTGTGTGAGTCATGGGAGG
>VHZZ01000949.1:145594-157625 GCA_009801015.1 Silene noctiflora
GATCTTCAAGTTTTTATGACTAAAACTTTTAACAAACATATGGGATATGTTAAGATGAGATTTCCAGCAGGAGGAACGTTGAGTTTCAACGTCGGAACATGGAGAAACGTTGAGATTCAACGTTTGGCCATGGTTGAACGTTGATTCTCAACTTTCAGTAAATGGTTGAACGTTGAATGTCATTGTTTGGCCATGGGTTGATTGTTGAGTATCAACTTTCTGTCCGTGGTCGGATAATTATCGCTTTTTTTTTTGTTAAGATTTCTGTTTAACGTAATTTAATTAGGTTATGTTTAATTTTTATCGTCTAACTATTGTTCAAGTTGCATGAAACAGGTTTCGTGGAAGAGTTTTGGCGAGAATTCCTTTGATTACATCCCGTTGTTCGTGACGTATTTAGATTTTAAAACACGTGATGCTTTCAATTGGGCTAAAAGTATAGAATTCGAGAATGATTTTTCTTTGGTTAAAGCAAATAACGGGGCAAAAAACAGAAAAGGAAATGGGTTATTGACAACTTATTTTTGATGTTCAAGACATAGGCTATCCCCGCCAACGAAAGATCCCGACAAGCCATGGAGGTTGACTAAATGTTCATGCTTGTTCCGGATTCATGCCGTGCAAAATTACGTAGTAAAAAATGATCAAGTGACGGTCGTTTGGAACATTATAACCTCCGAGGGTGGTGGATGACACAACCATAATGTATCAATTTACAAGGACGGGGATCGCCACTTTGCGGGATTGGACGACAAGAAGAAGACCTATGTAAGGCAAACTATGGCCGGGGTTCTACCGAGGGATATTAAAAATGGTCTTCACCAGAAAACGCCTGAAAAACCTCAACCGTCAAGCACCCAAATCTATAATGAGACAAGGATAATTCGGTGATAAATGAAAGGTGAAAAGAACACCGCTCAACATATATTGGCTCTAGCCGTACAAGCGAAATACGTCCATTGGCATGAGAGTAATTCCGAGACACGAGAGATCTCGCATGTTTTTATGGCACATATCGATTTCGTGGAGTTGTTCTGGGCTTATCCTTATGTGGTAATCATGGATTCGACGTATAATACCAACACATACAAGTATCCAGTCGTTAAGCTTGTTGGTGTCACACCCACTGGGTCTTCCTTCTTAATCACATGTGTGATGCTTCCTACCGAGTCCTCCACAAGTGGTTGTTGAAGAAGTTAGTTGACATTCTATATTGCACCGAAGCCTCCCTTTTTGTTTTCGTCACCGACCAGGGATTGGGTTTGATCAACGCTATTAAAGAAATATATCTCGAGGTTGATCTTTTGTTATATTGATGGCACGTGAACAAAGCTATCGATGCAAAAGCAAGGACTTTCTGCCAGCCTAAGATCCATGTCATCATAAATGTAGAATCGGGTAGGAATAGAGTGATCAATGCACCTACGGAGCAAGAGTTTCAGCACGCTTGGTCGGTTTTCTATCGCAAGTGGCGTCCTTTGGCCACTTATATCGGGAACTCTTGGGGTGAGCACGCGGCAAAGTTTTTATTATGCTACACAGATGAGTGATTCCATCTTGGTAACACGACAACTTCCTGTGTTGAGTCAGCTCATTCTCTATTGAAGGTTTGGTTGAAAAGTACTCATTTGACACTTGCTACCATGTGGTCCCATATCCACTCCATGCTCAAAGGCCGACATTCGAAAATTAGAAAAGAGCTCGAAGATTCAAGGGGTAGACCAGGGATAACATCTGTTACATTCTTCTTGCTGCATGGGATCGTGTCCACTAAGGCCATAAAGGATAAAAACCTTTTTGAGAGGACTTGGTTTGGGTGTCGGGTTGAAGGATCAATATGGACATGTGATACGAACGACTCATGGATTACCTTGTGCATGAAACTTGGTTTCTTTGCATAGAAGAGGTAGGAGGGCCCATCTTGAGGATATTCATGTCTTTTGGAGGACATTGGTGTACGACAGTCCTGCTCAAATGCCGAAAAATGATAATGATGTCTTTGAAGAACTTGTTGACGGTGTGAGAAACAGTGACCCGGTTTACCAGAGGGCAGTAATAGACATGTTGCGTGATTTCCAACACCCGGAGGACGAAGATATTTTGCCACCCTCTATTAATGAGCAACCGAAAGGCCTCCCCAAAAGTTCTACATCGAGAAACAAGTCCCGTTTCGAGCATAGCTAAGGGAAGTTCGGGACACCAAGCACTGACGGTTCAACAAATGCACAACAAAGAGTTAGTGACTTTCCTCTAGGAGCAGTCGGTGCTCCGTTGGGAAGGAAGTACACCATTGGCCTTATATCATCATGGTCTAAATGATATGGTATACCAGAGGAGCTTTGGGGCCACTTTAACGGTTGGGTAGACATTAAAGATGACGGCCATTGTGGATACTAGGTTGTATCTCATGCCCAAAGGGGGAATAAGGAGACTATATTGTTACACGGGAATGGTGTGCCTGGGAGATGTAGAGCAACGATCTATACAGATAGATGTTCGGAGTTTACCCATTATCGACCACTGGTTTGATAGGGTATCAGGAGAATCTTAGACGAGTGGAGTTCTTCTGTCCGATTAGTTGTGGGGTGGACCATTGGATGTGTGGTGACCATTTGCTCGTGTATGCAACGCTTTTCAACTAGACAATATCTATTACTGGTCATACACAAGGCCCGAATGGAGAGAAAAATTGGCATGGGAGTTGTAATATTATAATGTTACTAAAGACCTCAGTTTTAGATCGACAACCGTTTGGTATTATGTGGATTCTACTCTACCATATTCACTACCATATTCATTGGATGCGATTGCATTCGAGAGGGCCGCCTGAGAGTCTTACTATGCCACCACTTCACCCCGCTTGGTTGAAGTACCGAGATCCTAATGTCGCGCATCTGGATATGTTATATTAAAGGAACATTGAGAACTGGCACGCTTACATGGGAAAGTCACCGGGAAGACGTCGTAGAAGGCCAAATGACTCCAATGTTGATACAGCTACAGTCTTGTCACTCGGCAGTTTATGAGATTTTATTTATTTTACGTCAATAACCTTGTTCCTGTAATCGTAACATTATTCCATTAACCATGTATTTAATTAAGTTGTTTTTTTATCTTTATTACAACATTTATCAATAATTAAATATTATCCTTTAATGTAATATTTTAAGTTCAAATATATAACCGTTTGAATTCTAATTTATAACCGTTTGAAATTCAAAAAATTGTTAACATTCGCAACCTAACTATAAATACCCCTATGCTGCATCCATTCCAATCACAATTATAAATCCCGATTTCTTATTCCAATTAATTCACAAAAACCGAAACAATACTAAAATGACTAGAAATGCTCAACAAATCAGAGTGTACCAACGAAACATTGACACCATCGTTTTGGATTTACCAAAGTTAGTGGGTTGTCTTGAATTAGTCATCTCAAGTGCCATTGTATGGTACTTGCTTGAAAATGATCCAATAGGCACGCTTTTTGTCATCTTAGCCGAGAACTCGGAAGATGTACTAACTCCTCCATTTAATGATGATGTTTTGTCTGTAGAAACATTAACGGAAAAGTTGTGTGGGAGTATCACAGGTTGCGAAGTGATGTCGTAGAATATTTTACACGAATACTGACCGTGCTCGATTACGCAACACTTTCCTATTTATGTGCTGGTACAGTATGTAACACCCCCATAAACCAAGGTACCATAATAAGGACTACCCCAATGTATAAAGGTGCTACCATCCCGGTTTCCCGAGGTAGTATGCATCATAGTAACCATAATGAAACAAGTTTAATAAAACAACTTTAATGTAAAAGGAAATACAAGTCTTAAAAGAATACAAATTTCAAAAGTCTAAAAGTGACAACAAAACCATAAAGTGAATGTATCTAAACTCAGAGGAACCTAAACTACAAAACAGTGGTGACTCTGCCCCGTCCGTGTTCCGCTAGCTACATCAACAACCATAACCTGCTAAGCCAACTGCTCACCATCCCCGAATGGATCACCACAGTTTTGAAAACAAAGACGGGGTCGGTCAAATGTATAACTAATATAATAAACATAGAAGTATAATCCAATACACATCCAAATCAAACTGTAGCAACCATCCTCCAAACTCCATTGTAACTAGTAACCGACTACACACCAAGGTGTGTAGCCCTGCCAGATTACCCATCGCAACAGGTAATCCACACCGTCAGTGGGGACCGCAGCCTTACCACCAAATCCCTACTCATCGCAACGAGCGAACTCAGATCATTAATGTGCACATCCCCTTGTGTCGGGAGCCACAAGAGGCGAACATGGGGTTGGAACCATCTCCCAAAAATGGCTCCACAACAATATCTAAACCAAAGATAATCATATCAAAAATAAAACAACAACATTAAACCATCTTAAACACATCTTATATCAATTACACAACCATCTGAGTAGGGAAATCCTACCTGATCAGAAAATCCAAGCAAAAGCACAACAAAGCAAGCTAGAATGCCTCCTCTACGAAGTCCTCACCTATTACGATATCAATCCATCAATACAACACACATAACATTATATCCACCCTAAAACCCCAAATAACCCAATTAGGGTTTGGCCTATCTAAATAAAACAACAAAACTACTAAGGTAGATGACTTACCCAACGATTAACAAAAGCTAAGATGCGAAAACCTCCCAAAACAGTGAACCCTAGCCTTGGAATAATGAAGGTAGCAAGGGAAGCATTGAACGTCGTTTTCTATGTTGTGAAAAAGTGTTTTAATCAAATTATAAAATGATTTAAGTCGATAAAACCTAATTTATATGCTTCCCGTGTTACCTTAATCAAATCGCGAAGAATAACGTAAACGAACCGGACACTCGGTCGAGTACACGACACTCGATCGTTTATGCCACACTGCCACACTGGATTGAGTGCCCTCATACTCGATCGAGTACCCACAAGTCAGAAGCCTGACAAAAACCACCACACCACCTACTCGCCCGAGTACCCTGTACTCGGCCGAGTAACCTAGGACCAGAAATCTGATGTATTACAGAGTATTCAACCTCGGCAACGAGAAACTCGACATCATTGATATCTATGATCAATATGTTGCTGGTCAACCCGAAGAAATTGAGGCTGGAGACGATATAGAATATATGAAATCGTCATCATATGATAATTAAGTTGTATTTTCATGTCGTATTGTATTTTCATGTCGTATTTTAATTAAGTTGTATTTTCATGTCGTATTTTAATTAAGTTGTATTTTAATGTAGTATTTTAATTAAATTGTAATGTTACGTCGTATTTTAATTAAGTTGTATTTTCATCTCGCCTTTTCACTACGGTGTTGATCTATAAATTGAAAACTAAAATTAAAATAAAAAATAAACACAATTAAAATATCCAAACAAAGAGATAAAATAAAAATAAATTATAAAAATTAATTTATATAAAGAGTCCTAAAAAATAAAATAAACTACTAATCATCCTCGTAGTCGTAGTAGGGACGCAAGTCCTGAAACAACCTAAGTAGATGAGCTCTCTGCATCTCCATAGTGGGTTGTTGGTAGATGTTCCTGAAATGGCGATTAAGATCTATAGCGACCTCCGGCTCCTGGTGAAACTCGACTGTACGAAATTGGAAGCGCTGTTGGGGGGGGGGGGGGGTAGAGTACGGTTGAGAAATCTCCGAATACCACCTAATGTACCCTTCAACAACATTGAAGAGCATAACCTTTGCATCTAACCGATGGCGTAGGGATACCTGAGAAGTAGGGATCCCCCAAGTCATATCGGGATATTCCCTGAACTTTTAGATACCTCGTTTCTGCACCCCTCGCCAAACACTCGATGATGATTGGACCGCATGTTTAACATACGAAGCGTTATTACAACATTAAATTAATTCGACGTCAAACGATTGCTCAAATAGTCATGTCAACCCCTTCATTGTCATCTACGCGCCGAGACGGCCGTTTTGGCAGTAATTAGGGTACATTTGGAGTCAGGGTCAAAAACCGTCTTCATTTTTAGAAACCGTCGTCATTTTCTCAAAAACGACTCAAATCTGAGTCGGGATATTTTTAAGAATCCTAAAATATTTCAAATATTCTTAAGATTTCAAAAATATCTTATTTTGATGGAATAAGGAAAACAAATCCTTTCCAAATTCTGAAAACACGCAAATCTCCGCTGCTGGAGGAGAAACAGCTCAAGGAGAAGGCGCACAACCTGCTGCGCCTCTTCCTGGGCTTGTTTCCAGAAACGTCCATATCTTCCTGGATTCTTTCTGCATTTTAATCTTTCCAAAACTCTCACCTCGTGATTAGTATAAATAGAGGTCTCCGCCTCACATATTATTCACGCGAGTGTCCGCCCCTTCTCTTCTCTCTCTTTGCATGTTAAGACCACGTGCTTTTTCTACGACGCCTACATGCTTGAGCGTTCTCGACCACGTAATCCTAGATCATTCTTGGTACCAGTCACGTTTGCATAGACCTACCAATTTGACCACTATACATTAATCAATCAATTTGTTTTTTCTAAATTTTTTTTAAAGGGCATCTTCGTTTCATTCGTCAAATTAAGTCGTTTTTCGCTTTGCAAACATTTAAGTCTGAGGGTGTAAATCCCATTTTTATTTATTTATGTATTTATAATCATGTAAGAGTCCATGCCGTAAACATGCTTTCAAAATCACAAGTTTTCAAACCGTTTTGACGAATCAGCAACAAAAGACGGTCGAGAAGAAACACAACAATATTTTCGCCTTCTGGAATAGTCGTAGCATCTGCTGCTGCTCTTCTTCTTCTTCCTCGAGTACCAGTTGTTTCGTTCCTTTTTCGTTTTAATTCGTTTATTTCATAAAATTCCAGTTTTCAAATTATTTTAAATTCCTTTTTTGACTTGAATCCCTTATAATTCAATATTTGTGGGTTTTTGTCATCTTATTCAAACCCGGATTTTTATTGATTCGATTTCCCCATATGAAATCATTAGAACTCAACTTTGTACATATTTTTTGTTCTACGACGGTCTTTTATTCATGTTCAATCTGATTAAAACACTTCAATTCGACTTCAAGATAATTAATACATCTATGTTAACCAACAAACATTGACAAACACGCGAGTCTGACTTTCATAGTCAGGATACAACTCGAGAACAGTCGCACAAGGTGATGCGCCTCTTCCAGAGGACGCATCATATGCTGTGCCTGTTCTGGGTTGGCTTCTGCCTCTGAACTCGTCTCGTTCTGACGTAGTCATCCTAATTATTTTATAACTAACTATTAATCGTATTATCACTGTTTCGACGTATTTGTTTATTTTCTTGATTCTTTTATTTATTTCTTTTAAGGCGTATTTATGGCATAGATGAAGGTTTATATACTCAATGGATTAGTCACACTAATGTTGGTTATAAACAAGATTAAAGAATCTAGTGCATGCATAACAAATAAAATTCATAAGGGAGAAATATTATGTTCTTACATAATAATAAATCGGAATTTAGGGCACAAACAAAAGTCTCCTACTTWAGTTTGTTCTTGAGCTTATACAATGGCAAGATCCTCCAACTCGGTTTGTAGATCTTCTTGTTCAATTATATGAACAACTCCTCTTGGATTGTACCAAGATGCCCACACTTGATCCAACTATAATCTAATACTAGAGATTTGTAGTTGTTTATCTTATATTTTATGTCTAAAATTAACACTCCTTACTTGAAGATGTGTTTCGGTTTTTAGAGAGAAAAATAAGAACAATTTTTGAACATTCAAAGTTTTCTTATTTTTTAGAGTAAGAAGAAAGGATGAATTGAATAATTGTGTGTGTTGTGTGTTGTGTATAATGAAAAGAGAATACTCTTTTATCTTCTCAATGGTGCCGGCTAAGGGAAGAGAGAAGGACCAATGCATGGCCTCTAATCTCTTTCCAAAGTCTTACACATACAATTCCCTAAAATTGCATGCTTCAATTTTCATCATTGTGTTTCCATTAAACAATTTAATTAGCAAAAACAATAAGGCATACACACACACACATTACACGGTCCATTTCTAAAATGGACTTCCATATTAAGTTGTTTATTTTGTCAATTGTAACATTTATGTGACATGTAACACTTACTAGGTCACAATTTAATATAATGCATTTTTAACTAATTAAAAATCATAATATAAATGAATAATGTTACATTACAAAATTTACTAGTAATTCATAATTACTATTACTTAAAATGGGTCAATTAATTATAATTCACAACTTTCTGTAATTATAATTAATCGTTCATTCTTATATAATTGTTTCCTGAACAATTATTAAAACTTTTAGTAATAACCGTTTCAATTACTAAAATTGAATCTTATTTAATCATTATTATAATAAGATACAAGTTTCTTACTCAATTAAAATATAAGGAATTAATTTACTTGTATCGGTATACAATAAATCAATTCATTGACCAAGAGTGTCACCCWAGAGGTATGACCTTGAGGGGGTCAACTGATCACCACYATACAWACRTATGAYAGTAATGTCAAACTCTAGTCAGCCAATCATTACTGATAAATGTGGACCAGTTGACCAAATAATTGAATTATCCCTTTACGTATTCTTATTGTGAGATTTACTAGTGTGATCGCATTATTGTCAAGGACACATACTCCAACAATAGATTCATATATCCTTTTGTAACTTTATTTCCTTGTAATTTATCTCGTTTTGTATGATTTATTTACTTGGTTTATTCACATGCAATGAATGCAAAATATCCACTTTGACTTAATTGCTTGCCAACTTTATATGTTAACCGACTTAGTTTAATTCACATGTTAGGACTAATCAATTACTTGTTTCATTGCATGCATATAACTAATGACATATCGAGTACAAATGACAATTCCCTGATCATTAGTAGAGGCCGCAATCGAGGCGGGCGGGATTAGGTGTTCTAGTATGAGCTTTCTATACGTACCCTCACCCCTTACTCAGATATCTGTGAACACCAGTGTTCATTGACATCGCGGTAGTCATTCTAGACATGAAATGCTAAGGGCGACGAATTTCTTAGTGTCTATGTCACTACTTTGTGTCTTGACGTGGCGCGAAGTATTAGAACGGATCCAATTATCCACAAAAATTGGTGGCGACTCCACAAATGTAGGCTTGTTCAAACAATTCACCAGTTTCATGCCTTACAAATTGGTAACGGCCTAGGACGTGCTTTGTAAACACAAAGTTCTGTGGGAGTAGTACCTCCGCCTCAAACATCTACTAACGCGTGGGTGCGCGCGGCGCTGGTGGCCCATGTCCACAGTTTGACAACTCCGCTGGGGATGATACACTTAGAATAAGTCTAATGTTACCCAGGGTGAAACTTGAACAAGGTTAGGGATAGTTTGTATGGGAGTCATTAGTTTTTATTACTCGACCTTCTTAGGTCATTTTAGTGGGCCTTCCTAGGCTGTTAACCCATCCAATTCGACCAATCGTCCCGTTTCGATGGTACAAATTCTTATTTGCCCCTAGTAGACGGATTACGATTGACGTCAACCACACCAGGATGCTTAATCATGTTCATATCAAGAGCTTTCACTACTCGAGGAAATTGAACGAGGAATCAACCTTACTCATGTTTGGTTCAGACCTCTCCACATACTAGGGTTTGATAGCTTGGTGTGGCAACCCACCATTATAAGCCAAATCCCTTTAAAAGCACTCAGCATGTCATTATAATGCCTGTCTATATGTTTATATCCTGTACACGATCACCCTTTTATAAACAAATCCATGACCAATTTTCCAAAATCTTGTACAACTCTTTAAAATGTAAATCATTTTAAATGGCCTAAATATTAAACTGAGTCAAATCGAACTTATTTTTATTTCTTTTTACTTCGTGTCTCCAAATACAAATCGAGTCAACACACCCATTGACCACACACGTTTCAATGGGGCATCAAATTTTCAAATTTTTCTTCTTTTCTCAAAAAACCATCATTTACACGACACGAGTCAGTCCTCTTTCAAGTTTTCTTTTGTTTTGAGTCTTGGGTAAGTATGTTTTGGTCAGAGCTTGATTCGCCATCTTTTTCTATCTCAGTTCAAAATGTCTCGTGACGGTGAAGATATTGAAAGTGTCAATGGTCAACCCAATCCCGATCCTGGTATGAATGAAATCATGGCTGCCCTTCTTCGCCTTCAAGCTAGCCAAGATGTTTCCTATGCTCGTTTAGAAACAATAGCAATGCTTTGTCACAATAGAAGCCCGACTCCCTCCTACGGAAGGACCTACATCCCAAGGGACACCTAAGGAAACACCCGAACCTAAGGACGCTCCCAAAAATGATACTCCTGTATCTACTGAAGCAGAGAAGCGTCTTCGTTATCTGAAAGAGCAACTCATGTACCTCATAGGACACGACATTTATAGGGAAAATAGTCGAGCTTATGAGGAAGTAAGCACCCAATTACCTACTAACTTCAACATAACTTATATTCCAAGGATCAAAGGGCATGAAAATCCCCTAATCATATTCGAGCTTTCAAAGATTATTTGTCCATCAAGGGCATTAAACCTGAGATGTTCTTAAGGATCTTTCCTTCATCTCTCGATACCATCCCTAAGCAATGGTTCTATTCTCTAGACCCTAAGAAGATCGCAACTTGGGATGATGCTGCAATTGAATTCACCAAACAATACGCAGACAATGCTGAAATTCAGGTTAACATGCGCACCCTAGAAGTATTAACCCAGAATGAAAAGGAAGATTTCACCGGCTTTCTAACTAGATGGAGAAAGACTAGTACTCAGCTTATCGAGCGTCCAGATGAAGCCACTCTTGTGGAGAAGTTCATGGATAATCTGAAGCCCGTATATGCAAACCACTTAAGATATAAAAATATCAAATCCTTCAAAGACTTAACCGTTTTGGGTACAATAATTGAAGATGATATTCGCAAAGGACTCTTGTCCAAGACTATGGGACGCGGGTATCAAGGCTTAACATCAATTGGCAATCGTTCTTACGGTTCCAAAAATAAAAGTGATGAGGTAAATCTTGTGGAACCTTCCAAGAGAACTAGCCCACTTAGAAAATTTACTGACATTGGGGATACTTACTCCCATGCGTTTCAGAGACTAGTCACGCAAGGCAAGTTGCAACCCATTGGACCTACGCTAGACCCAGAAAAGAAATCAAAGTCTTGGGACGTCAACGCCTATTGTGAGTTTCACAGAGGTAGGGGACACGACACAGAAAGTTGTTTCAAGATGAAGCATGTTATCTATGACATGATTGAGGATGGTCGATTACCCATTACCTCTACAAGCAAACCCAATAATACTCAGAATCTTCTTGGAATTCTAGTAATCTCAGATGAGGAATCCACCTTGGATTGCTCACATCTCATCTCACCTGTGGAAAATGAAATCATTACAATACACGAGGAACCATGTTCTATAACCACACCTACCATTTTTGATTTCATAGCATGGGTAAGAAGTGTGAGTAGGCAAGTCACAGATCTAGAAGACATAGTTTCTCAACTTAAAGAATCCCACAACACGACTCATAGAGAAAAAGCCACGCAAATGGTCAATACTCTAAGGAGTCCGCGATTCCAGATGTTATCTCGGTAGTCGACCAACTATTCCAACAAATCACTGAGTTGGAAGGTGAAATCGTGCAACTAAAAGAGCACAACACCATCAATGGTGTATAGGAAGATGATGATGAAGATGTCTATCTTGATGAATGATGCGGTCGTTTCTACACCAAAAATAATTACCTAAATAACACTAACTGAAGCTAGTGGCAAGTAGGGTCGATCTCCTCAGGGAGAAAAAGATAGTCTGTCTGTCTGTTCTAGGTTTGTTGGTTTATCGGGGGTTTGGGTTATTTTATCACTAACAGCTAAACTAAAGCAAAGGAATGAAGGGAACTCACATACACTATGTGAATATACTGATTTTATAAATTAACTTATTAATTTAAGGATGTTTTGCATGCATAACAAAAGGAGTAA
>VHZZ01000950.1:20410-37974 GCA_009801015.1 Silene noctiflora
TAATTACAATAGCAACAGTTGATCAATTATTTAGAAATAAGCTATTCTTACTGTTGTTAACTAGATCCATTTTATTCAAAGCGTCTCCCTTGTGACGGGTCGGTATTTGTGACGGGTAATGCCACTCACAAAACGAATAAAGCAAAAGGTGGAGGCACTCCTCCACTTGCTTTCCTCTCTCCTCTCATGGGTCTTTTGTCTCACAATTTGGTACCCGTCTTCTCAAAGTGACGGATACCTTCCGTCACAAATGAGAATTGCCACATTTTATTAGGTATGTGACAGTTATCCACCCCTTTGACCACCTCAATTACTGTTAGTCTAACTGTCTAAGCATGGCATGTGTATAAACAAATGCAGTTGGTTAGTTTTGGACAAATTGCTAACATCTTAAAATGTACTTTCAAACAATAATGGAATTTCAATTTTGTAGATTTTTTTTATTTTTGCTACCTTGACAATTTCATTATAAACAAATTTTGTTTTGTTAAATTTAAAATAGGTACGCGCAAGGATGAAATAGACTATATACCAGGAGTGACATCCCTTAAAACGAAGGACCTCATGTCTTATTTTCAAGATGAGGACATGACAAGTATAATTCACCAATGCATATTTGAGGCAATTAAGGATGCTAGACAATCTGATTTTATACTTGGCAACACGGTCCAAGAACTCGAACCCAATGCAACCCTAGCTGTTCAAGCTCAAATACCATTTTACCCAATTGGACCATTATTTCCACATGGGCTCGAAAAGGGTTCAACCGCCATGAGCCTATGGGCTAAGCAGGACTGCACCCAATGGCTAGACACTAAGCCTCATGGCTCGGTCTTATATGTTTCTTTTGGTAGCTATGCACATATTAGCAAAGAAGAGCTTGAGGAGATTGGTAACGGGATTAAGCTAAGTGGTGTTAACTTCATTTGGGTGATCCGACCCGATATGGTGAGTTCAGATGATCCAGATCCATTACCAATTGAGTTTAGAAACGAGGTTCAAGATCGAGGGGTCATTGTTACATGGACTAATCAAATTGCAGTATTATCTCATCCTGCTGTAGGCGGGTTTTTGACACACTGTGGTTGGAATTCGACACTAGAAAGTATCTGGCACGAGGTTCCGTTATTATGTTTCCCGTTATTGTCCGATCAATTTACTAATCGGAAGCTAATCGTGGATGATTGGAAGATTGGATACAATCTTTGTGAGGAAACACCCGTAAACAAAGAGGAGGTATCACACAAGATAAAACTTCTAATATCTGAATCAAATGATGCTAAGTTTAAGGAAAGAATTAACAAGATCAAAAAATTATTAGAGAGTGCAATAACATTTGATGGGTCTTCCGAGATGAATTTTGATTCTTTCATCAATGATTTGAAAATTGGTACTAAAAAGAAATTAGGTTTTTCTTTAGATGGCTAGAAAACAACATTTTGTTTCCCTTCTAATTTTCATTGTCTATCTTCATTATTATCAAATGTTGTGAGTTGTTTGATGGACGCTTTTTTTCATTTGCTTATTGATTGATTGCTATTGCTATTGTTATAAACATGATTGAAGAGATGTGCACAATAATTGCACATATTTTGTTTTTTTTTTTTTTTTGTTTTCTACTTGCTCGGTTTGGGAGTACATTATCTGGTCTGTAAGCATAGATTAAATGTCTTTGCCTTATAAGAGGTTCTTTTTAAGAAGATATAAACGCCGGAGATAAACGAGATAACTTTGAATAATGTTTTTTCTTAATTACGAAAATGCCATCAATATCGGTGAATATCCTTTGCTGGTAAAGTCATGAAAGTTAGTGATCTCGACCTAAATTTAAATCCCATCGGCATTAAAATCACTTTTATGGCTCCTTCACACCAAAAACAAAATGTCAAACAAAGAACAAATCAGGGTAAAGTTGACTAAAATTTTGACAACTTGGGCAATGCTATTTAATTTCCAACTAAGTTGGGAGGTTACCCTCCTATTTCTTAGTGACAGTGGTATTTGACTATTTGTGATGTCTTTAGCTGTCTTAAATCAAACTTTTAACAGATAATTATGTCTTTATTACCCAAAAATTCATTAGAATCTTGGGAGAGAATTTAGCAAATATATATATTTTGCAATAAAACGTCAACTAAAATTAGAAATAGAATATGTCTCCAGGTTTTCGTAGTCTACCAAAAAAAAGACTGCTGTTTCACTCTGTAAATAATCCAATATCCTGCATTTCTATATAATATAATTGACTAATAAAATGATAGATTTCATGGAAGAAATACTTATTTTCCGTTAAGGATGCATGATTAAATTATTATGATTGGCATGTTTTGTACGTAAATAGTTGTTGAAGAAACCTTGGACATCCTTTGTTTTCTCCTCCACTCCAACTCTTTAATGTCTATCACGTAAGGAACTCTACATACTTTTCCCACAGTATATATATGTAACCTTGGATGGTGCATAAATGCAGAATATAATCCTCATTTGCAGGAACGGGTTTTGTCGTCGACAGCTGATCACCCAGTTGTTCATTTCTTTCTTTGGAGTTCAATTTATAATGTAAATTTATCTAGTTTGTTAACCTATAATCTTCTTCATTTGTGTACATAATTTTTTGTCATTATTCGGTTTTTGTAAATAGTTTGTGATTATTGTAAATATGTTGACAACCATAACAAGACTTATAAGGTGGCCAAAACATGTTGCACAAAACCCAGGAGTTCAATTATTTCTTAGAAACCTACACAAAGAGCCTATACCGGTATCATGGGAGAAGCCTAAGGAGGGCTGGACAAAACTCAACTTTGATGGGTCCTTGAAGGGTACAACAGGAAAAGCAAGCATTGGAGGAGTTTTACGAGACCATAAGGCCGAGTTTTTGCTCGGATATGCTGAATCCATTGGAAATAGCTCGAGTAGCAATGCTGAGCTTGCCGCTCTTTGTAGAGGTCTTGAATTGATACTGGAGAACGGGTGGAGCGATGTCTGGCTCGAGGGAGATGCTAAGGCATTGGTTAATATAATTGGTAAGAAACGTCCTGTAAAATCGGTTGAAGCTCAAAAGTACATAAATCACATAAATGCAATGATACCGGAGCTAGACAACTTCATCATGACTCATATCTATAGAGAAGGTAACAGAGTGGCGGATAAATTTGCTAAGTTAGGGCACGAGTTGGAGAAACCGCAAATTTGGACACATGTTCCACCGGATGAAATTTTGCCCATAATGGAAGAAGATGCTCAAGGAAAGATTGTGCTTCGTAGGAGATAAGCTCCTATGATTTTGATTGTCCTTCAATTTAGGGAACAGTAATAGAGGGTATAATTCAAACAACTTAATGCATAAGTTACATAATTGCTACATATGATAAGGCACGTTCTTGGAGCCCTTGAATTTAATTAGTTGTAGTCGTTTCTTGGCATATACTTAGCTTCAAATAGTGTACATAGCTTGAATAACATGTTCGTCTTGCCACCAATCAATATTATTAAACTCAAAATCAATTCAATGAAACCGAATTTGAGTTCATAATATGAATATAGTCTTCGATTTTGTATAGATAACATCAAGACATAACAAGTATAGAGTACCAATTACTAACTTGAATTAGATGAGATTGTGTTTACGTGTAACAGGTAGTTGACACAGATGGTATCGATAAATTACGGGTCACTAGAACAACCCATGTAAACATGTTACGTCACCTTACGAATGCAATTGCAACCACGGGTGGATATGCATCAAAAGAATTGTACCATTTCATTTCACCAAGTGTCTCAAGAAATCGAAGATTGAAATATCAAGAGCCACATCAATTTTTGAGGCTGATAGGTTTAATTTCCAAGTCATGAGCCTCACTTTTCAAAGATTCAAATTATTTGACATCAACTGAAGAAATTCACACCCAAGATAAAAAAAAAAAGGGCACACAACATATTCAGCAGCAGTAAAAGTTACACAAAACGAGAAACTCCTCATATAGGAACATCAGCATACCAAACCAACTACATACATCAGCAAGGTCAAGGTGTACAGATTTACTAAACCTATAGACTCCTGAGCAGCAAGGTCAAGGTGTACAGTAGGAACACAAATACTTGTGGGACGCAAGAGCGACCTTGGTTTTCAGCCAAGATGCTGATAGTCTGATATTCCTTAGTTCAAAAGCACATAGCACGTTTGATTCACAACTTCCAAATTCAAAGATTAATTCATATCCTGGCCCTTCTTTTAGCATTCAAAAGAAATGGGAGATGGGGTGCACCTTTAGGTAATACCTCTGACAAAACCTCAATCTCTGGAAACATGAGCTGCATCATGAGAGACTAAGTCTAGAACCTATTCTGGCTCATCTGCCAGCGCCTTAGTTCGATACTGACGATCCTTTATTCGGGAGGTGGTGCATAGTTCTGCACTTGTTTCAGTCCCGTCAACTTCCATGTCACCAACTTCAGACTCTCGGAAATCTTCATCTATAAGACCAGCAACCAAGGCTGATTGAGTAGCAGAATGCTTCGAATCATCGTCTCCATCATTACCAGTCTCACAATTATCAGCATCTCCTTTGGAAGAGTCGGACTTTCTCTTAGGAACAAAAATTACCGATTTTGGAAGATCCGATAGAGCATCTTCCAGCTCAGATCGAGACTCGGAATTCTGTGATTTGTTCATCTCATGAAGGCCATCGTTTGACTTATCATTTATTTCATCAGTGGAATCAAGGCTGTAGCATGTGTATTTGGAAGGATTCTGTACATAATCTGGAATCTGGGCCAGTCGGCCCACTCTATCATTTAACGGAGGCTGATTAGCCCGGGTTATATTCCCAGGAGGATTTTTATCACTGACATCAGGGTCAAACCTGACACGCTTTGGTGGCTTTGAAGTCGATTCTTGATGCTCCTTCCGTTTCAATATAGGCTTCACCCGGTTGACATCTCCTGCTGATGAAACAGGCTCTTTTTCAGCACTTGCAGGTGGGGCCTGACCAGTTTTATGCTTCCCTGCCTGGTCTCCAACTTCGGCATCATCTTCTTTGAGTCGAATTCTAGCAGCCAAACGATTTGCACGTGGGTCCCTACGTCTGGCTCCACTATCAGGGGACATGCCATTTGGGGGTACGAAGTTTGGAGCATTTTTATCGGCAACGACACCCATATACAACCGGTCACCAGCATTTTCCCTGCCAATGGCAACTTTATCATAATCATCTTCCTCTTCCTGCGAGGCCAATAAAATTGCATTAGAAGCTGTATGTTATCCTCTGAGTTATATTAGGGGGAAGCCTATAATTCTGATACCATCCAATTTATATGGTCCCATTTGACACTTATTGTCAGCCAAAGGACCTTGAGTCCTGACCAATATTTTCTTACACTATACACTATACAGTAGGACAATATTTTTAAAATTTCATATGAACATAGTTATTTTTGATAAATCAAACAGGACAAACATTACATTACTTCTACTTATCTCAGGACAAATTAATAATCAAAGTTATCTGTTGACCATCAATGTCTAATAGGGAGGTGGTATGGCATGATAAGAATTCAATGGGACATTTAACTTAGAAACTCCTCTCATACACAATAAAGAAACGAATAACCAAACAGTATCAACAACAAAAAAAATGGTATAGGCAGTAAAGTAAACTAAGAACTCAACAGAAAAGGATAGACTTAAACTCTTACTCAAAAAAGAAAAGACTTACACTCTTACAAAATGGTATACGTAGTAATCGGTATCTACCAAATAAAGAGTTTACAAATCGTACTCAATTCTTTCCTGTCCAACCTCAGTAAGCAAAGGGAGAAATATGATAAAACTCTACACTTAAACTCTTCATTTTTACATCATATTTCTCTAGATGGACTTGAAATTACACGCTTCCATTAAAGTAGGATTATATCCTCACCATCATGTTTATTTGGACACCTGTGTCATGTGAGTACGTGACTTCTCACCCCTAGGCAAATGTAGAGCTAAGTAAGGGTAATCAATATACCACCCAAATAAGGAAAAAAATGATAAATTTTTTAGATCTGTCGATCCTCAACACATTTGACATTCCATTCTTGATTTTGTAGATCTGTCGATCCCTCAACCAAAACTAGACAAAAATAGAAAAGCAACTCATCTCAGATCAAGACAAAGCTAGGGCTAAAAGCTTCATACCACAAAAGTAGTGGGCAACTGTTACACCCCAGCCTGATTATACATTTATACCACATGAGTTCAGATTACAGCTTGAGTTAAATAGAAATGCCAGGGACCAAAGCCTTTACACACGCCAAATCAGACACCATAGTAATAACTTCTTTCTAGTTCTATAGAGGAAGAAGCCTAAATAGATGAAATAACAAGAAAGACCAGCATAAATAAATAAATAAATAAAAGAATAACGCTGTGCTTCAGTAAGCAACAGAAAGACTTGTCTCGTCATTCAGTGTAGGCAACTAAACAATACCTTATTTTGCTGCTCCCCATCCTAAAACGGTAGCGAAACCCAACTGCTCTAGTTATGCATAAATACACAAAAGATAAAATCGTATCATTTCCCCTGGCTACTACTTAGAGGATAGAACTTCCCTTAGCACAGTTTACTCCATATCCAAACAACTTGCATGCCTGCATCATTCTTCATTGCCATCAAGTGCTCGGCTACTCCTACCCGCTCTTGGCCCTCTACTGTAAACAAATGGCGGGAAAATATCCCATCCCTTACCTCCATACTATAACAGTATAACTCCCAACACTTTCCAAATTTCCGCAAAATCAAAGTTCCTAAACTCACTACACTTGTGATCAATGCATTCAAAAGAAGAAAACCATTTTTAACACTTCAAATAAACCATAAGTGCACCCGATTCCAAACTCCACTGACACAATACAACAACATCAGAGCCTTAATCCCAAAGTCCACTCAAACAACGCAATAGCATGGAAAACTTGAGTGATAACTTACTAACTTTCAAACTTAAAAATCACTTTATCGAGAAACCAGCACGAGTACCCAATCATCTTGTTCAATACTTCTATAAAATTTAACATTTACTAACTTCTTGATCTTCATTGCTGGACTAATGTCAGCATACCATCATCCCACTGATTAGAAAGGAGGGTAAGGGAGGCCGAAAGGTACGTCGTCACGTCGTGTGCAGTGGTGGGGTGAGGGGTAACAGGAGCAGTTGCCTCCTTCCTACCCACAGACACACACCCACACACTCAAATCAATAATTACATTGAACTTTTTAGATAAATTTTTTGCTCGACCATAAGTTATTGCATTACTTATTAACCTCCCTAATTTTCGAACTTGTTATAGGTTTTTAGGACCTCTAAGTTCAGAACTTTGAATCCTTGCTCCACCACTGGTCACTCACTTCAAATTCTTTCACAACAAAATCAATAATTCTATGCATTATTAAACAGAACCTTTTCCAGCTACTGCGCCACCATGCAAAGTACCTCATCTTCCAAAATCGCCACAAAATCACATCATACAACACCCAAATCCTAGCTCCACATAACCACTACCTCAGCTATACATTACATTACTTAACATAAAAAAAAGCACAAATCTTTTCAAAACCCCAGTTACCTTCACACCAAATAAAGCATACCCAAACAAACGTAAGCTTAAGATGACCTCTTATTATGCGATACGGTTCGTTTAATGCTAGCTAAGATGACTACGTTGTCAGCCTAAGACGGCCATAAGTAAAACATAATAAAAACAGACATAAATTAGAAAAGCAGGTAAAAATACCTCGTTATCAAGAGTAGAATCCAAGCCAATAGAACCCCTCAAATCCCAATCATCCAAATCACCTCCTTTACCATCCCCACCATCACCATCTTCACCATCGTCATCAACAACGTCATCGAAAGCATGAAAATCATCATCATTATCAAATTCCTTTTTATAATTCTTGAGATTCTTACGAGAATTCTTCCTAGCACAAGAGACGAAATCATCAAAGGAAGAAGCACAAGGGTTGTTGTCTCTATCAGAAGTATCTTGATCACGCCGCCATTGACGCTTCTCGATCTCAGCACCAGTTAATGACCATAATGGATTTGAAAGAGTAGATGGAGTTGGTGTTGGTGTCACGTTTGCTAACAGATTACCGAAGGTTTTCTTCACTCTTTCTGAGAATTCTTCGTTGCTCATTCTACCTTTCTTATTTTTGCCCTAATTTTAAGCTGATTTTGCAATTTGGGGAACTGATTTTAGTTTGATTTTCCCTCTTTTTGTGCCGTTCTTTTCCGACACCCCCGTTAGTTTTAAACTCCTGCAAATTGCACCGCTTCGCTATTATTAAAAAACTTTTCGATATGGCTTCTTTGCTGATACGTGTTTGATATGCTTTTTCTTAAACCCGTATCAAATGTACAAAAACTCGTATAATTAAAGTTGGATACTACTTCATATACTTATAAAAAAACAGTATTGTATATTTTTGTTGACCCGTACTTAGACCTGTCAAACGGGTCGGGTAGGTCGGGTCCCGAATCGGGTCTTACGGGTCAGGTCATACTGGTCACGGCTCGGGTTAGGGTCAGAATACAGGTCAAGAAAAAATTTCTAACATTTTTTTTAATCTATTTTTTTAATTAAAAAAATAATTTTTAAAAACGTAAAACATATTTAAAATTAATATTTTAATCATATTCAATGCTTACATTAATTATTTCGACGTTTACATTAATTATATTGACATAATTAGTAAATTAATTTTTTTTAATAATTTTTTTATTATTAAGTATTATAAAAGTTATATAAAATTGACTTGTTAGTTGTATTTGTAATTTTTAATAATAAAAAACAATTTTTTAACTATCTTTCTCAAATATAATATATAAATATCAATATTTTTATAAAATTCTTGATTTATGTTTGACCTCACGGGTCGACCGTTCGAGTCGGGTCTCGACCCTAAAATAACGGGTCATTTCGGGTTCGGGTCAAACCGTCACAGGTCGAAAAAACCGGGTTTGTAACCCTAAAAAAAAGAGTCGGGCGGGTCGGGTTTCGGGTCGGGTCGAGTTTCAACAGGTCTACCCGTACTATTTATGAGCTTGTTGTGAAAATATACGTTGTGGGTTATATACGATAATTCGAATATGAGCCGATATACATTATCACCCAATAATAATTATTACAATATTACTTTGGGTTGGGCTATTTAATTGACACATATGATGTAAGATCCGCGTATAACTTCTTGCAAAATCAGCTAGTCTTCTTTAAGAAGGATGTATCCGTCTAAATATTAAAACAAGTAAAATATAACCCCAAATGTGTCTATTGGACAAATATTTTACTTTTCCAAATGTATTCTGCTTTCATCCCTTTTAGGCATTTTTGAGTCGCCTTAAATTTAAGACAGATATACCCGTCTTAAATGGGAATTTACCTTCTCCTTTAAGACGGATATATCTAATTCTAACATTAAAACGGGTCAAATATCATTCCACATGTGCATATAAGACAAATTTATAACTTTTTCTATACATTCTAATTTTATTTATTCTAACTTTTTGACCGTTTTAAACTTAAAACAAATATACTCATCTAAAACAAAAAAAAAATTGAGTAAAAATATACCATACATTTTAATCAATTAGTAGACTATACAACCAGTTGTATACAGCTACTTGTATAGAATTGGAGCTTTATAATAAAGAATTTGAGCTTATATGTACATTTTACGAGCTTTATTGAAAAGAACTTTAACGCCTTTATACAAATTTTAAACTCAGAAGATTATAATAAAACTCAAAAATAATACATATAAGCTCTCAATTAGATTTTATTTTTGACAATTAAAAAATTAAAATGTAACTCAAAAATTTTAAAAGCTCGAAAAGATTGCATATAAGCTCAATTAGATTTGTTTGGATGTACCATGCTCATATACATCTGGATGTATAATCCTACTCGTACATTTTAATCTACCAATTTAGCGCATATAAAAAACCCACCCCTTACACTATATAGATACGTCTACGAATTTACCCATTCTCTTCGAGTAAAATCCATGTTTTATCTCAATTCTTATATACGCCATTAGTGGAGTTTTCTTACAACAACAGTTTTCAAGCTTCAATCAAGATGCCTCCCTATGAAGCTTTGTATGGTAGGAAGTGCTGTAGTCCTATGTTTTGGGATCAGACAAGCGATGTTCATGACCTAGGACCCGACAAGCTAGCCGAGACAATTGATCAAGTGAAGCTAATCCGAGAAAGAATGAAAGCCGCCTAAGATCACCAGAAGTCTTATGCCGATGTTCGCCGACGACCCTTGGAGTTCGAGATTCGTTATAGAGTGTTCTTGAAGGTTTCACCAATGAAGGGTGTAAAGAGATTTGGAGTGAAAGGAAATTTGAGCCCGAAGTACATTAGGCCCTTCGAGATTGTGAAGAGGATTAGTGTCGTGGTCTACAAGTTTGGCTTACCCCCGAGTTTGGGCAAAGTTCATGATGTGTTCCACGTGTCTCAGCTGAGGAAGTACATTAGCGACCCTGGCCATGTGTTGCAAAATGACATTCCCGAGCTTAAGCCGAGTTTATCCTATGAAGAAAGGCCGATTCGTATCTTGGATCAAAAAGCAAGAAGCTAAGGAGTAAAGTGGCGCCTTTGGTGAAGGTGTTGTGGAAGTGTGGAAATGTTGAAGAGGAGACTTGGTTACCGGAAGCCTCCATGCGGAGCAAGTACCCGAGTTTATTCGATTAGGTAATCTCTCTTACCTCAAGTTTCGAGGACGAAACTTTTTAAAAGGAGGGAAGATTGTAACACCCGTGAATTTTATAAAGGGTTTTAAAAAGTAATTTAATAATTTAATTAGGATTAAATCATATTTTGGGTAAAATCTATATTTTAAGCATAATATTTATAAAGATAATATTATGGTCCGTCTTGAGTATATAATAGCCTTAAGACGTATTTTAAGCCATTTCCGACTCAAGTTGAGTTGTTTTGGGCCTAGACTTGTTTAAGGACCTATATCCTACCATTTTCCTCACAAAAACCCTCATACTACTTCATCTTCATTATTTTCTCAGCAAACTCTCTCAACTTTTCATCACCATTGTTGTGCTTATTTCCCTCAACCTGCAAACCTTCATAACTCATTCATTTCTCAACCAAATAAGTCGATTTCCGCGCCATTCTTATCCTCTTCTCGTTCTTCATCTTTGTAAGTTAGAAAGGCAACACTTTTCCCCTTTTCTTCCAAAATTTCAAAACCCTAATGATCCATTAGAGGGTGGATTCTTCCACTAACTCTTCAATTTTGTGTTTAGGTGAGAACTTAGACGACCCGAAGGAGGATAGCTAAGTGGTTGACGATTCCATTGAGGATTGAAGAGCTTATAAGGTAACGGTGATAAGTTACTCGACATTACACTTGAATTACATGTTTAATTGTGTCAAATTTGATGTTTACATGTTAAAGTTGATAAATTTACATTCTTGGATATGTTTCTTGACTCATCTATGTTTTAGCATGTTCGCCTTATGGAGATGTTAGTCAATAAGTTGAATTCATGTTTAAATTGGATGAATATGTCACCACTATCATGTTTGACATGTATGGCATCAAAAGTATATGAAATTATGGTTTATTATTGGAGAAATTCGAGTATGTTGGATGTTGAATGCATGATATGCTGTTTTTCCGTCTCAAATGTGTTTCCGTCTCATGAGCATGTTAGAATTTTAAGTTGAAAACATGTTGTATGGATTTTATGCTAAAAATCCGTGTGCAGGTAGTCCCAGCCGGTGGGCCGGCTGCCGGTCCACAGGCCGACTGAGAAGTTTCTGTTTCAAATTGTTGAATTTTCATGTGGGGTGTTTCCCAGCCGGTGGGCCGGCTGCCGATCCACAGGCCGGCTGGGGAGTTCTATATGTTAGGTTTTATTTTGAGTGTTGTCAAGTATTCCCAGCCGGTGGGCCGGCCACCGGCTGAGAAGTTTCTGTATCAATTTTTGAGTTTTGTATGTTGGGTGTTATCCCAGCCGGTGGCCTTGACCGGCTGGACCAGCTGCTGGTGCCGGGGACCGGATGAGAACTTTCTAACATGAATTTGACATTTTTATGTTGAGCTGAGGCCCTAGCCGGTTGGCCGGCAGCCGATGCTCTGACCGGCTGGGAGCCCCTACTTCCTTATTTCTTTTCCTAATCACTTGTATGTTTTACGAATGATGCAAGTATGATTTGTTTACGTTATAATCACATGAAATAGAGTATCATGATAATGTATGAGCTAAACTTGTTCCGCTTGTGAATTTATTATCATGTTTCGAGTATGTACACCATTTGATACGAGTTTTCTCTTGACTTGGTCATGTTGCTTAATTTTTGCACTTTGTATCTTACGCCCCTCTTTGGCCGTTTGCTTAGTGCAGGTTTGCTCTTAGATGTCCGTCTCCTTAGACCGTTTATCTATTGTGGGATACTCGGTTGCCGTTTGCGTCCGAGTCTTGGATACGACCGTTTGTCGTATGTCGTTCGGGGGATGATTTCCTTTGAGAGTCTGGCCAGGTTTAGACTAGGACCGTTTGTCCTACTAAGTGGAGTTTATGTCTAGAGCTGTAAGGATATGTTCGTGTCTTGAATGTGGGCACATGATAATGCTCATGGTTCCGCTCTCTAACCTTCCGGTTGTTTATTTGTTTGATATGTCACCTTTCTTATCTCGTCCTTTATGCATGGTTGCTCTTTCTTTCGTTATCCAAGTTGTTTATGTCATGATCAATACTTTGCTTATTGAGTTGTTATTTATAATCATTTCGGTGTATTGTGGTTGGGAGAACCTTGAGTTACTCCCCAAACTGTGTCGTTCATGTTTACATGAATGACAGGTACAGCTGGTGATCGATGGGGTGAGACCGTGTGAGCTAGCGAGCATTGACCTTGGACTTTATTTTCATAGCTAGACTCACCTAACATTTACACATTGTTATTCGTGGGATGTCTTTTCACCAAACATTTCTCACTTTGGTTTCTAAAACCTATTTTGTGCCCGCATTTGTTTTTATGTTAGTGGTACTTCACGGTTAGACTTTAAAAATTTTCAAAAATCCGTATTTCCGCTGCACTTTTCTAGATTTAATATGTGTATTATTGCGGGGTGTCACACCATCACACATCGTTATCGATTAAAAGTATATACTATAATTAATTTAATTACGTTGAAGTTCCTTGGTTTCTAGATTATATATATATATAGTATTGATGTTAACCAATCAATCTACTAATTTGATGTGTTTGGTAAGTGACATATTTTGATAACATATTGGTCGGAATCTACTGTTTTTTTTTTAATATGCTGCTATTAGCATATTGCAATAACATATTCACTTTATACATGAAAATGGTATAATTGTCTTGCAATCTGCTAATTACCAAACACCTTTCTAAAATCCGCTAAATTAATTTGATACTCAAACCTACTACTAAAATCCGCTAACCGTATTTTGCTAACGTTATCCGCTATTATAAATCTGCTTTTGCTATTTGCCAAACAGGGCCTTTGTCTACCAAAACGCAGTATATGGACAATAAAATAAAATAAACAAAAGTAACACGGAATTTAATCAAAACAAAATTCGCCAACGAGGGCCAGTGAGCCTTCGAGCAAATAAGTTGTACGGCAAAATCAAGTAAGTATACAGTTAAGGTCGATCTTGCTTGAAGACAAACTTGTGTGGTCAGTTCTTTATTTTTTTTACCCGATTACGAAATATCGACGAACGCTTTTGAAACCGTCGACGATGTTTTAAAAAAAACCAACCATCCCTTTTACACACACTCTYTCTCTCTCTCTCTCTCTCTCTCTCTCTCTCTCTCTCTCTCTTTCTCTCTCTCTCTCTCTCTCTCTCTCTCTCTCTCTCTAACTCCTTCACATTCTCCTCTTTTACTCATCCAAAATTATTAACCCAGCTCCAACCCCACCACCTCCCGCCACTGCCCACAACACCACCTCTTGTCGGTCGAGCTACCTCCCCCCGTCGGCTGCACCATCACTGTCAACCAAACAACAAGTCAGACTACCTTGTTCAAGTATGTAACCCAATTTTTTTTTTTTTGAATTAGTTTAGGGCCGACTCTTAACCATTTTGGGACTAAGGCTCTGTTGTTGTTGTTGTTGTTGTTGTTGTTGTTGTTGTTGTTGTTGTTAGGTTAGGATTCATTTTGTATACTTTGAAATTAATTAGATTATGATTTTTAGTTTGTCCTAATTGTTTAGTTTAATTGATTAATGTAGTGTAAAAGTACTTGTTTTTGTTTTTTATTTATTTTATTTTTAAATTTGAATTAGTTTTAATTAACATAGGTTGCATTTTAATTTGAATTGGTTGTTGTTGTTGTTGTTGTTGTTGTTGTTGTTGTTGTTGTTGTTGTTGTTGTTGTTGTTGTTGTTGTTGTTGTTGTTGTTGGTGGTGGTGGTGTTGTCGTCGTCGTCGTTCTTTGTTGTCGTTGTTCACTGTTATTGGTGTTGTCTTTGTTTGGGACAATGGAGGACGTTAATATTCAACGTGAAATAGAGATGAACATTGAATATTAATGTTTGATCGGTGGGAGGACATCGAATTTCGGTGTCCATAATGGTTCAGGACTTTTGATTTTAATGTCCCTCCATGGATGGACTTTGAAATCCGTCGTCCCTACATGGGTTGATGTTGAATTTCAAAGTCTGTCCATGGATGGAATTTGATTTTTAACGTTCGACTCACGGACGTTGAATTTCAAAGTCCGTCCGCGGTTTGGACATTGAAATTTAAAGTCTTTCCGTGGTTCGGACTTTGAATGCTTTTTTAAACCTCGTTAAGTGTGAATAAATGTCTATTTTTTTTATTTTTTTAATTGTTTATCGATATTTTATAACGTTTTAATTTGTTTAATGCAGATGGGATATCAAGGAAAGGATATTATAGTTGCTCCAGACCGTACGTACGACCGGAGAGTCACGAGTTCTAAGCATCGTAATCAGGGAGAGCCACCTCTTTCTCGTGATCCGGGGGTCGTTATGATCTCTTAGTTAGTGATGATTCGGAGAGGGAGATGTCACAGGAGTTAGCAGCCACTTTTCGAGATGATTCACATGACGTTGGGCATTCAGAGGGAGGAGGAGGAAGAAGAGGGGAGCAGGAGGGCAACGATCAGTTCGTAGCGAATCAAACCACCAAGTTATCGTTGCCTACAATGTTACATAGGGATAATTTAGGCCAATACTTCTAGTTTTAGGGGGAGTTCCTTGAGCACGGGGAGGAAAAAGACGAAGAGGGATCTATCTTGGCGCCTTAGAGCTTCAGTTGTTGGTGCACCTAGTGTAATATCCGGTTATTATGGGACCCGTACGAGAATCTCGGGATGCGTGAGAGGATCACCGGACTTGATAAGGGACTACACGGGAGTAAAGTATAACCTTACACTAGACAAAGTGGGACCTAGACCAGACTTGGTAAAGCTGCAGTGGACCGAGTAGATCCTTTAGTGGACCAAGTAGAGGTCACTCGGCCGAGTACGGGCTGTACTCGATCGAGTGAGTGACACATGGCCGAGTGGACTCAGCACTTGACCGTGTGAGTGACACTCAGCCGAGTGGACTCAGCACTCGACCGAGTGCACTGTGTCAGAACACTGGTTAAGACAACCTGTGAACCTTGTCCTACCTAACCCTAAATCATTTCATCCTTTCTCCTTATGACTTTAAACCCTCCCTCTTCTCTCTAAAACCATCCTAAACACCTTCTCCATGGGATTCAAGTTTGCACTAGGGGATTACACACCTTACCTTTTCTTCCTTTCACCTTATATGTAAAGATCTCATCTTTCTCTAATTCATATGAACCCTAACTTTTGGGGGTTTTGTTATGGGTAATTAATTAGTAGTTAGTATGTGTAATGTGGGTAATTAATGGGTAATAATAAGGGGTTTTGTATGGTATTATAGTGTAAGATGTATTGTGATAGTTTTTACATGGTTTGTATAGGATGAGACGGTTTCATAAGACGGGATTCTGTCGGATTCAAGTAGCTTATGAAGATTGCTAAATGGTAGGTTAATCTTACTCGATTTTGATAATGTAAATTTGTGTTTTCATGCATTTGTCATTTAGAATCCATGATAGAGTTGTATCACATTCAACATGGTAAATAAAAACGGTAATGACATTCTTGTGTATGACGAAAATGCATTATAGCATGATGTTGATTTGTGACGACTCGAGAGTCGGAATGATTAAAGAATCGTGTATCATATCATGTTTGCGAGTGTGTCTCATGGGGATTCTGATAGTGACCTCATCCTCAAGGCCTATCAAACAATATTTATAATCAAACTAACTAACAAGTAGCAAGTAGAGGTCAATCCCAAAGGATGGGTTGTAAAACTATGATTAAATGCAAACTATTCATGTCGTGATATCACAAATTTGGGTTCAGATAAAAGCTATGCTACTATAACGAAAATGTAAACAAATGAAATAACAAAGCATATAATTAAAAGTGGAAGTGTAACCAATTGATTAAAGGTATTAGGGTGTCATGGGTTCATAGGAGAAACATGGTATGATTGTAGTAATGAATCCGGTAAATGATTGTAGTTATGTTGGGATCGAGTTCGTTTATATCTTACAATCCCTAGGAAGACTTAGGTCTCGGAGTCGAGTTGATTTATAGCTTACAACACCTATAACGACTTCGTTCTCCCTATTCAACATATACATGGTCTAACAATACTAGAGTTGATTTATGTCTTACAAGTTTTGTTAAAGAGATAGAGAATCATGCTAGGTTGTCAATCAAACATTTCATCAAATATAACATGTGCATAAGTTGAAGAACATAACAAACAATCATTCATATGAACTCATCATACATAGATCAAACCCATGGTTACTTCTCTAATCCCCCAATAACCCTAGCTAGAGGACTACTCACACATCATTATGGTAAACATGCTAAAGAGGGTGTCAATCATCTTAACAAGCATGAACATGATGATAATGAAGTAATTAACAAAGGAAGTAAGTAAATGATTAAGTAAAGAGTAAAAGGACTATACTAACTTAAGATGAACAAAAGAATGGAAGAACAATAGAATAAAACTTTGATTAATGATGAGAAGTTGTCAATTCCCCAATCCAAAACCCAAGAATTCTTCAATTACGAACTAGATCTAAAGTTTCTTAAATAACAAGGAAAATATTAAAGTGTAATTAAACTAATATAATTCCAATGATGGTGTTTTCAATCCACAATTACATAGGCTATTTATACTAAGTACAATATTAGGGTAAACTAAGGGGGCTTAAATGACGATTAGGCCCCTTAAATTAGTCCACAGAAATGCTAGAGCCAGTAGGAATCGTGGGAGTCCTTGAGATGAACGAATGAAGAAATATGCTGGGGGACTCGTGCGAGTCAGGTAGGACTCGCACTAGTTAGGTAGGACTCGCACGAGTTGGTTTTGGACTAGCACGAGTCAGGGAGGACTCGCACGAGTCTTCCACCAGTATTTTCTCCTTTGTTCTGCTACCCCAAGACT
>VHZZ01000951.1:68312-86423 GCA_009801015.1 Silene noctiflora
ATTTCTCTCCATAGCTAATCATACTTGCATTCCCGTCTCCCTGAGATCGACCCCTACTTCCCTATCTATATTAATTTGTATGTTAGCCAAGTCTAGGGTAATTTATCTTTGTTAGGTGCGCGATAAGCCTATCACGTATACTTCTACTTCTTTGTGTATCATGTCGTTTAGTAAGGTGGTAGCTGTGCGTTGATATGTTGCACCCGCGTTTATTAACCCAAAAGGCATGACAGTGTAGCAATAGGTTCCCCATTCAATTACAAATGCGGTTTTATATATATCCTCTTCAACCATCTTGATCTGATTATACCAAAGCGCGTGGTCAGCTGTATTGTCTACCAATATGTCGATGTGTGACAATGGAAAGTCATTTTTTGGGCTTGCTTTGTTCAGATCTCTAAAGTCAATGCAAACCCGGATTCGCCCATCCTTTCTGGGCACGGGGACTATGTTAGCCGCTCAGTCAGAATACTCGGAAACTTTGATGAACCCGACTTTGAATTGTTTATCTACCTCTTCTTTGATCTTAAGACCCCATTATGTCCTCATCCTGCGGAGCTTTTGTTTAACTGGTTTGAATCCTGGCTTGATTGGGATACGATGCTCGGCAATATCCATGTCTATCCCTGGCATGTCTTTATAGGACCCTATCCTAAGTTCTTTAGGTTCAAGGTATGTCCCCACATCTATTGGTTCGGTGTTTTCTATAACTAGTGCCCCTCGTTCCTTTTCGAAGATTTCTTTTATCAAATAAGGTGGCAAGTCAAATGATTCTGGGTCAGGATCGTCCTCAGTATCTTCACAAACAAATTGCAATCATAATAACCCAAGGAGTAAGCAGAATCTGATTTATTCATATTAAAATTCGAAAAAAACTGAAACAAAGAAGCCAACCGATCATTGGTCAGTGGCAAAGGAGGGACAGTTGGGATAGGCCCGAAGCTACTGTTACTCGATGCTAAACTAGAAGAAATAAAAGGAGTGAGGTTGATAATACTAGAGGGAGACTCTTTGACGACTTCTCTAGACTTGGACTCGGACTCAGACTCTGACTCTGACTTTGACTCGAATTCATCGTCTTCTGGTTCCTCCTCGAATATCTCTCCCTCGCCAGTGGTGAGCTTGAAGAGTCTTCCTTAATTGCTTGTGCACTTGATCAACTTTCTCCATCCCACTTGCCTTTTTGCTGGATCTGCATTTGTGATTAAAGTTGTAGTGTCAAAATGGTCCTCCTGTAGTATCATGGTAATAATTTCATCTTGGGCTGCCCATATCAATCGATTTTCCCCGAATAAAAGGTTGATAGCTTGGTTTTCGAGACAAGGTTTTGAAGGGGTTTTAATGGTAGGAACCGTTTCTTGAGGAATGAAGTAGTAGTCGTGGAAAACTTTTATCCCGGCTAGTTTGTTGCCCTCATGTACCCATGGTTCGGGATAACCATGAAAAGATTCATGATCTCCCTCTATGACGAAGTACCCATTTAATGTGAGGTGGTATGGCCGCAACTGGACGCCTTTATGCTTTCGAGCATTGAGTTGGGCGAGCATTTCAAAGCATTGTTTGACAGTAGGTTTGTACCCGAGTCCTAAAGGTATCTTCTAAGAATTACCTTCCTTGTAAGGGGCGAAGGTATTCTTTCTAGTGGGATTTAGAGGCATCCCAGGGAAGTATCCCTGGGATTTGAGTATGTGCTTGACCACTATGTTTTAGTGAGGATTGAAGTATAGGGGAGCGAGTTCGCTCTCTACGAGATTGACGACTTGAAATCCTCCTAACTCTTGTATAGGGTCAAAGATGACCTAGTTACTGGATACCTTCTCGATGATTGCTTTGATTGGAGACGACGTGATAGTCCATACTTGACCATCTAAAGGGATTTAGATCTTTTGATGAGGGGTGGATGTCACAGATTTGCAAGCATGGATCCAATGCCTTCCTAGTAGTATGTTGAATGGCGCTTCAATGTCTATAATTTGAAAATTGACCATTCTTTCGGTTGGCCCAGTGGTTATGGTTATATCATCAAGACCTACTACTTTACGAGGTGTCCTATCGTATGCACGAACACCTTGATTGGTTGGGATCCAATATGACTCGTTTATCCCCAGTTTATGCGCGATTTTTAGTGGTATGACATTAACTGCAGAATTGCCATCAACCAATGTCATTGGTACATTTTTCTTGAGGCATGTGATGGTGATGTACAAGGCTAGGTTATGGTTAACACCAAATGGAGGTATATCTTTATCTCATAAAGTAACTGGGTTAATTAGCTTCACTGTGTCTTGGAGGACTAGGTTGACCACATCATTAGGGGTAGAGTCAGATGGTATTTTAAGCTTAGCTAGAGCTTGTAGTAAAGCTTTGTGATGTGGGAATGAGCTAGATATTAGTTGTCAGACTGAAAGATCGGCTTTGGTTCTTTGCAACTGCTTCATCAATGAATCAGTAGCCAAAGTGTCATCCGTATCTGCTTGGGTAGGGTTTCCTGTAGGAACAGTGCTATTTGCTTGTCCTAGAGTGACACTTTGATATGGTCGACCTGAACGAGTAAGGTGATCGATGTCATGATCTAAAGTTTTGATGAGGTGATGTTCAGCAAGATAGACGTCTTCATCATCATCTGCCCATATGCCATTGATGGTGTTGTGCTCTTATAATTGCACGATTTCATTCTCCAACTTGGTGATTTGCTGGACTAGTTCGTTGACTACTGCGATAACTTCCGGCATCGTGGACTCCTTAGAGATAGTGACCATTTGGGTGGCTTTTTCTCTGCGAGTCGTGATGCGGGATCCTTTAAGTTGAGATACTACCTTTTCTAAGTCTATGACTTTCCTACTCACACTTCTTACCCATGCTATAAAGTCGAAAATGGTAGTGCGGCTATAGAATATGGTGCCTCGTCTATCGCAGTGATTTCATCTTCCACGGGTGAGATGAGATGTGAGCAATCCAAGGTGGATTCCTTATCTGAGATTACTAAAATTTCAAGAGGATTTTAAATATTATTGGGCTTTCTTACAGGGGGAATGGGTAATCGACCATCCTCAATCATGTCTTGGATAACATGTTTCACCTTAAAACAACTTTCTGTGTCGTGTCCCCTACCCCTGTGAAATTCACAATAGGCATTGATGTCCCATGATTTTGACTTCTTTTCTGGGTCTGTCTTAGGTCCAATGGGTTGCAATTTGCCTTGCTTGACTAACCTCTTAAGTGCATTGGAGTAAGTATCCCCAATGCCAGTGAATTTTCTAGGTGGTGGGTTAGTTCTCTTGGAAGGTTCCACAAGATTCACTTCATCACTTTTATTGCTGGAACCGTAAGAATGATTTCCATTTGATGTTGAGCCTTGATATCCATGTCCCATAGTCTTGGACAAGAGTCCTTTGCGAATATCATCTTCAATTCTTGTACCTAAAACAATTAAGTCAAGGATTTGATATTTTGATATCTTAGGTGGTTTGCATATATAGGCTTTAAGATTTTCCACGAACTTCTCCACAAGAGTGGCTTCATCTGGGCGCTCGACAAGCTATGTACTAGTCTTTCTCCATCTAGTTAGGAAATCGGTGAAACCTTCCTTTTAATTTTGGGTCAATACTTCTAGAGTGCGCATATTAATCTGGATTTCATCATTATCTGCGTATTGCTTGGTGAATTCAATTGCAGCATTGTCCCAAGTCGCGATCTTTTTAGGGTCTACAGAACAGAACCATTGCTTAGGGATAATATCAAGAGATGAAGGAAAGCTCCTTAAGAACATCTCAGGTTTGATTCCCTTGATGGACATGTAGTCTTTGAAGGCTCGAATATGATTTAGGGGATTTCCATCCCCTTTGAACCTTGGAATGTCAGTCATGTTAAAGTTAGTAGGCAATTGGGTGCTTACGGCCTCTTAGGTTCGATTGTTTTCCCTATAGATGTCGTCTCCTTTGAGGTATATGAGTTGCTCTTCCAGATAGCGAAGACGCTTTTCTGCTTCAGTAGATACAAGAGTTATTTTTTGGGAGTATCCTTTGGCTCAGGTGTTTCCTTAGGTGTCCCCTGGGATGTATGTCCTTCTGTAGGAGGAAGTCGAGCTTCTATTGTGACAAAGAGGTTTTCGATGGTTTCTAAGCGACCATAGGCAACATCCTGGCTAGCTTGAAGACGAAGAAAGGCAACCAAGATTTCATTCATACCAGGATCGGGATTGGATTGACCATTGACACTTCCGTGATCTACACCGTCTCGAGACATCTTGAACTGAGATAGAAACTGATGGGGAATCAAGCTTTGACCGAAAAATACTTACCCAAGACGCAAAACAAAAGACGACTCGAAAGATAGACTGACTCGTGTTGTGTAAGGGGTGATTTTTTTTTTATATAAAAAGACTTTGAAAGGTGATACCATTGAAACTGTGTGGTTACTAGGTGTGCTGACTCGATTTTTATTTGGAGACTAAAAGAAATAAATTCGATTTGACTTAGTTTGGTATTTAGGCTATTAAAAAAGTTTACATTTTAAAGATTTTTTTTATTTTACATGATTTTGGAAAATTCGTCATGGTTTTATTTATAAAAAGGTGATCGTATACAAGGCAAAAACATATATACAGGCACTATAACGGTATGCTAAGTGTTTTTAAGATGGTTTTGGTTTAGAAGGGTGAGTTGCCACACCAAGTTATCAAACCCTGGTCTATGGAGAGGTCTAAACCAAACATGAGTAAGCTCGGTTCCTAGTTCCATTTCCTCGAGTAGTGAAAGCTCTTGATACAAACATGAGTAAACATCGTGGTGTGGTTGATGTCAATTGTTATCCATCTACTAGGAGACAAATAAGAATTTGCACCATCGAGACGGGACAATTGGTCGAAAGGGTTGGGTTAAGAGCCTATGAAGGCCAACTGAAACGACCTAAGAAGGTCGATTAATGAAAACTAATGACTGTCTCATATAAACTATCCCTTACCTTGTTCAAGTTTCACCCTGGGTAACATTAGACTTAGTCTAAGTGTATCATCCCCAGCGAAGTCTTCAAATTGTGAACATGGGCCACCCGCGCGTTAAAGTTTGAGGCGGCGGTACTTCTCCCACGGAACTTTGTGTTGATAAAGCACGTCATGGGCCGTTAGAGATTTGAAAGGCATTGGAACCGGTGAACGGTTGGAACAAGCATGCATTTGTGGAGTCGCCACCAATTTTTGTAGATAATTGGATTCGTTCGAATATTTCGCGTCATGTCAAGACACAAAGTAATGACATAAACACTAAGAAATTCGTCGCCCTTAGCATTCCATCTCTAGAATGACTCTCGCGATGCCAATGAACATTGGTGTTCACAGATATATGGGTAAGGGGTGAGGGTACGTATTATGAAACTCATACTAGAACACTTAATCCCGCCCGCCTCGATAGCGCGCGGACTTATTAATGATCAGGGAATGTCATTTATATTTGATATGTCATTATTTATATGCATGCAATGCAACAAATAATTGATTAAACCTAGCATATGAATTAAACTAAGTCATTTAACATATAAAGTTAGCAAGTAATTAGGTCAAAGTAGATATTTATATTCATTTACATGTGAGAAGAAAGCAAACGAATGAAACAAAATAAATTACATTACAAAGTATGAAAGACGAATCTATGCCATAAATACGTCAAAAGAGATTTAGAAAAAGGAATAAAAGAAATAAAATAAAATAAAATAAAAGAATTAGACATGTCGGATAGTGATAATACGAATAGTAGTCAATTATAAGCTAAATAGAATAATTATGTCAGAACGAGACGAGTTCAGAGGCAGAAACCAGCCAAGAACAGGCGCAACACGTGTTGCGGCCTCTGGAAGAGGCACATCACTTTATGCGACTGTTCTTGAGTTGGATTATGACTATGAAAGTCAGACTCGCGTTTTTTTAATGTTCGTTGGTTTATTTAGGCGTATTATTAACATTGAAATCGAATTGAAGTGATTTAATCAGATTGAACATGAATAAGAGATCTCCATAAAGCAGAAAACATGTATCAATTTCGAATTTTAATAGTTTGATACGGGAAAATCGAACCATTGAAAATCTGGGTTGAATAAATGACGAAAACCCGCAAATATTGATTATAAGGGAATTAAGTAGAATAAATAACTTAAAATAATTTGGAAACTGGAATTTTATGAAAGAAAACGAATTAAAAAGAAAAAAGTACGAAACAATTGGTACTCGAAGAAGAAGAAGAATAAGAAGAAGAAGAAGAAGAAGAAGAAGAAGAAGAAGAAGAAGAAGAAGAAGAAGAAGAAGAAGAAGAAGAAAAGCATCAGCAGATAAGCAGCCCCTGGAAGAGGCGCAGCAGAAGCTGCGACTATTCCAGAAGGCGCAACTGCTGTTACGTTTCTTCTCGACAGTCTTTCCCTGTTGATCCGTAAAAAAGGTTTGAAAACTTATGGTTTTGAAAACGTATTTACGACATAGACTCTTACATGAGATAAAATACATAAATAAAATACAAATGGGATTTTACACCCTCGGACTTACATGTTTGCGGAGCGAAAAACGACTTAATTAGACGATGTAAAGAAGATGCCCTTTAAAAGGATTTTAGAAAATAAATTGATTGATTCAATTAAATTGAGTGTAGTGGTCAAATTGGTAGGTCTATGCAAAACGTGACTGGTACCTAGAATGATTTAGGCTTACRTGGTCGAGRATGMTCAAGCACGTMGGCGTCGTAGCAATAGCACGTGGTCTTAGAATGCAAAGAGAGAAGAGAAGGGGAGGACACTCGCGTGAATAATATGTGAGGCGGAGGCCTCTATTTATACTAATCACGAGGTGAGAGTTTTCGAAGGATTAAAGTACAGAAAGAAATTCAGGAAGATCTGGACGCTGCTGGAAAGAAGCCCAGGAAGAGGCGCATCAGGTTGTGCGCCCTCTCCTAGAGGTGTTTCTCCTTCAGCAGGGAAGATTTCCGCGTTTTCAGAATTTGGAAAAGATTTTTTTCCTTATTTCTTCAAAACAAGATATTTTCAAAATCTTAAGAATATTTGAGATGTTTTAGGATTCTTAAAAATATCCCGACTCGGATTTGAGACGGTTTTTGAGAAAATGACGACGGTTTCTGAAAAATGAAGATGGTTTTTGACCTGGACTCCAAATGTACTCTAATTACTGCCAAAACGACCGTATCGGCGCGTAGATTACAACCTGAAGACTATGGCGATGCAAGGCGGTTCAAGGGGCTGAACCAGGGACCTGTCGTTGGGAACATTTAGAGTCTGTCGACTTCCGGGGAGGGTCATTTAAAGTCCATTAGACTACGTGGGAAAGCTCGCCAGCCATAAGAAGAAATCATACCTTAAACCTTCTGAAGGGAGAATTCTGAAACCGATGTAGGAATGTAGATGGTGGGATATCGGTTTTACCCAGTGCAGGACGTCGATAACGGGATGTCGGTATTATCCGGAATAGAAATGTAGATAATGGGACATTAGTTTTACCCAATGTAGGATTTCGATAGTGGGATGCCAGTTTTACCCGATTGTGAATGCAGCAAGAGGTATTTATATCTTCGGCCCAAAGGTTTCGAGGTAGTTTACTACACAACAACATGGTTCTAGTCATTCCTTCAAGGGTCTTATTCATGTGTTCAACAACGCCATTTTGTTGTGGAGTTCTAGGAGCCAAAAAGTTATGGTCTACACTATTAACATCACAATAGGCACCAAATGATGAATTTTCAAATTCAGTTCCATAATCGGTTCTTATGGAAACAAGTTTGAGATCGGTTTTGTTTTGAATCTTTTTTAACCAAATTAGAAACTCATCAAATGCCTCATCTTTAAAACTCACGAATAATGCCCATACAAATCTAGAGTAGTCGTCAACAATGACACACATATAGCGAGTACCACCTCTACTTCTAGTCCTCATTGGTCCATATAAGTCAATATACAAAAGTTGTACAGGACGAAGGGTACTAACAATTCTTTTGGATTTAAATAAACTTTTAACATGTTTGCATCTTGCACATTCATCACATACTTTATCAAACTCAAATTTCATGTTAGGAAAACCCTCTACTAAGTCAAGTCTTATAAGGGTGTTAAGAGTTTTAGCATTAACATGTCCAAATCTTTGGTGCCATAACCAAGGATCGTTTTTTATTACACTCATGCAAGACATAGTTTGACCGAATAATATGTTTAAGTCGGTTAAGAAAACATCTTTAACACGTCTTCCTTCAAGGATGACCTCATGAGTTGTGGCATCAATTATTCGACACACATTAGCACTAAATTCTACCCCTCCGTCCCAGTGATATATTTACACTTCCTTTATTTCCCCTTCACAAAATAAAGGAAGTGTAAACATATCACTGGGACAGAGGGAGTACAAGATTACCTTTATAACATAATTGAGAAATGTTAAGGAGATTATGTTTCAAACCTTTGACAAGCCGCACGTTCTCGACACAAAGTAACGATGACTTACCAATTCAACCTTCCCAATGCCTAATATTTCACCTTTCTTGTTGTCGCCAAACGTTACCGTGCCACCATTATAAGCTTCAAGTGAGAGGAATTGGCTTCTATCTCCTGGTATGTGACGATTATATCCGCTATCCAAGTACCAATTGCGTTCGCCTCTCACTAAGCCCTACACAAGAATTTAGACTTTCAGTTTGAGAACCCAAATTAATTTGGGTCCCTTCTTAGGATCTACTTGTTTCAAGATATCCCTTCTAATCCACATTTGCTTCAAAATTTTAATGTTCCTGTTAATGTCATTGTGTCTCTTTTTGCAAGCATTAAAGACGTGATCGGTTTTATCACAATAGTTACAAATGAGATATTCGGGAAGACCTACATATTTCCTCTTTCGAAAATCAGTTTTTGCTAGGAACCGGCTTTTGAATGTAACAGTGTGACTGACTATTTCATTTAAAACCCAGACCAACGGCTCTATCACATCTCTTAGACTGATTTGTGATCAAATTCAGGACATTTTGACTTTATTCCCAACCTTTAGACACATTTCTCGCACCAACAAGCTCTTTGTTCAATTTCTCAACTTTGCAAGATAGAGCTATGTGTTCTTCTTTAGAGATTTTGAGTTCCTTTTTCATCACAATATATTTTGATTGTAGCTCTATGATTATTTCTGATTTTTTTTCAACATTAAGTTTAAGACTTGAAATGCATCGATCTAGATGGACAATTTTGGATTGAGATGAGCTACATTTGGGAGACTCATTTTAAAACTTGACGAAATTTTCATGAAGAACCCTAATCTCCATAAGCACTTATGTCAATTTTGAGACGCTCATTTTCTTTTGTCAAATTTATGATTAGTTCATCCGAGGTTTTTTTTTTGTTTGTTATTGTCAGGTGAAACAGTGTGAGATACTGTTGCTTTAAGTTCCTCTACCTCATCAACTAGATCATCTATAGCTCCTTTTAATATGGATTGATCTTTGAGAAGTTCATCACACTCCTTAGTTATCATGGACATTTGCATAATTAGGGTTGTGTTGATGTTTTCAAGATCAGAAACCTCATTGGAAGTTATCTTAAGACGCTCTAGTTCCTTGGACAATTTTTTGTTCAATTTCTTAACTCTTTTAAATTCATCATGCATTACAGAGGTAACAATGACATTGTTTGTTGCTTTAAGCTCATTTTTAAGGTGAGCATTTTCTTGTGCAATTTTTCTATCTCATCTTGCATGACATCTATTTTTTTTGTTTGAGTACGACACTTATCAAACAATTTGTCAAGAAGTTTACACACCTTGTCTTTGGAGTATGTTCTAACCTTGGCTTTTTAGAGCTTTACCTCATCGTTGGAGTCGTCAGGATGAGCCATGAGACATCCAAGATGTTCAATTTTGTGAGACTTGTCTTTGTTGTTTAGGCACATCTTAGCCTCTAATTGTTCCTCGATGGGTTCATCGTCCTCGAAGTCGGACATCCCCCAAATGACCGACATGACATTATGTTTGTATTCCTTTTTAGCTTTATCACGTTTGTCCTTTGATTTGGTTTCCTCACACTTTGGACATTCTTTAATTTGGTGATTTTTATCACCACATTTGAAACATTAAATAGTGGAAGTAGGTCGTTTCTTAGGAAAGCGTTTTTTCGAGTAGTAATTATTGAAATTTCTATTTCCTTGCCCATTTACCATACATACTAAGTTTCTTGAGAACATAGAAAATTCATCTTCCTCTTCGTCCTCCTCATCGCTTGAAGAAGACATTAGAGCGAGACTCTTCACCTTTGAGGGTTCACTAGAATTTTTCTCGAGATTAAACTCTTGAGCTATTAATGATCCTAGTAGTTCATGAAAGTCAAGATGGATAGATCTTCGGGCTTCCTCAATAGCGGTGACCTTAGGTTGCCACTTGATGGTAAGGCTACGAAGAACTTTTCGAACAATGTCCTCGGACGCGAAATCTCTTCCTAGACCTTTTAGTTCATTAATAATACAAGAAAAACGAGATAAAAAGCTATTTATGGATTCATCCTTTGACATACAAAACATCTCATATTGTTGCATGAGAAGGTCAATACGGTGTTTTTTAACTTGAGATGTTCCTTCATAGGCAAGTATAACTGAATCCCAAATTAATTTAGCCGTAGGACATACATAAATTCGACTCACTTCCTTCTCACCAATACATCGTTGAAGAATAGACATCGCTTTCGAGTTTTTCTCGGCCAATTTAAAATAATTTTCATTATAGTCCATTTCGGCTTTGACCTTAGTGAAACCCGTCAATATGTCGGTTTCCTCAATAACGAGAGGTTCGTCCATAATGATCTTCCAACATTGATAATCAATACTTTTGATATAGTGCTCCATTTTAAGCTTCCACCATCCAAAATTTTCACCGGTAAAGACCAGGATCTTAAAGTGTTTTTCAGAATCCATATCCCAAGAATCAAACTCTAAGGAGATTAGCCTCGATCAAGAGCACGAGGCTCTGATACAATTGAAGAGTTTGGATTCCTAGTACTTAATAGGGGGAGGGGGTGAATTAGGTACTATTTAAACAAATTTCAACTTAATCTTTATTGATTAAAGTAAGTTGAATGTCAATGTTGGATGAAGCTAGATACATTAAGCAAACGAAGGATTAAGTAATGTATCTCGATGTTTGAGTAGTTGAGTACAACAGTTGTTCAGACTGTGACTTATTTCGTCTTAGCTGATGAGGTAGCTACTGTACGAAAGTAACAGTATTCAGCACTGTTGTAAGAAAGCGTGAGAAACACAAGTAAATAAAAATTACAGCGGAAATAAAATAGCGAGAGATCAACAAGCCAATTTTTGAATTGGTTCGGCCAACACTCTAAAGGCTTGCGTCCAATCTTCTTTTTATTGCTTTAATTAAGTGATCTACTCCGACTACTTAAAACCCTTACAATAAAAAGGACCAAAAACCTACTTCGGTTGCAACAAGAGTTCAAGGACTACTACGTCTAAGAACTCGACTCTCTAACTTATAATTTTTACAAGATCAAGTTTCCTCTATCTTATTCTAAAAAGAATTGAGGAGGACAACTTATAAGATAAAACGATTCTAGGTAAGAAAGTATAATACTTAAAACAATGGTAGTACAGACTGTTATCACTTGAAGACTTAGAAATATTTTCAAACATATGAAAAACTTGAAACTCTTTGAAATAATTTGCAAATTCAGATTAAATTCTCAGAAAAAGTTTTGAGCAAATGAGGAAGAAGAGTGCTCCTTTTATAAAGAAGAAAACTAGGGTTTTGAAGGTCAAACCATTTGGTACAAGACAAGTCGTTTTGACCTTCCAAAGTTTTCACTTAAAAGAGCCACTTTCTAAAAGGTAAAAGATGAAAAGAGGCTTTTGGATCATCTTAAAAGGTTTTGAATTTCAGTCACAAGATAAGTTAGACAATCAAAAGAAGACACTTTGAAATAATACTTTAGGAAAGAAACAAGTTTTACTTTCCAAAAGTGATGATCAAAGTGTTTTGCCATTTTGAGAAATACCTTTTAAAAGATGTTATTGGCATATTCTTTTCTTCACAAAAGACCTTTCATTATTTTCAAAGTAATCAGAAATGTAAACTTCAATAAAAGAAGTCAATATTTGAAAGCTCAAGTATTTTGAAAACGAGCCTTTTTATTTCTTCAAGTGACTCAGACTTGAGCAACAATCTTGCTTACTGTTACACAGATAAGCAGGCCGTTACTATGACAGTTTCTTAGTACCATATTCTCTTACCCTTACATTATTGACACAATTACAGCACAAGTCTTGGGAAGCTTTTATTAACAATTCTTGACTTTGAACTTTGATTAATTCTTGCTTAAGGAGGTGGCATTAATCCTGAAATGGCACACTTAGAAACACAATTAAAGTGAGCATGTCATCATCAACAAATAGGTCGTAACAATTTGGTTTTGTTAAGGGATCAAAAAGATGGTTACTAGAGTCTAATGCATATTTGGAGAGTAGTTTATTGTCTCTCATGTGTTGTTAAGTTAAGATGGTTTGTCTAGAGGGTATTAATTGATGCTTAATGTTGTAGAGTTGGTTTTGGTTAGCAAGTGTAGTTACGACTACCATCTTAGCCTCACATATCCATATGTGTCTTGGCACAAACCACTTCTAAACCTTCACCCATTTGCCATCCTTATTGTCCTTGATACTTGTACTTTTATCTATGTTGTGAATGCGTATAGTTGGGGAAATTTCTATCACATTAGATTGCATACATGTTTCATAAGTCGAGTGAGTATTCTTATTTATTTTTATCTTCACTTGCAATTTCGAAAGGTATTTGGCGTTTGTCTTTAGTACGGTGTCATGTTACATCTTGGGACTTGAGCTGTGTTTTCTATTACCCGTGCCTTTGAATTTGTTTTATTGTTACACTTTGGTCATTGCTTTGTTATAGATATGGATAGCTTGGGATTTGTAAGTGCATAAACATTCGCTCTGAGCTATTCATTTATCATTTGTATGATTGTCGTTTGTATTGTGTGTTTGTTTTGCTTAGGGACAAGTAAAGAGATGGTTTGGAGGAGTTTGATGAGTCATAATTATATACATATTTATACCTCCCCTTAGTTAATTTTCAGACGGTTTTGTGCTTATATATGTCATTTATATGCCGTTATTGTTAGAATGCTATACTTCCGGCTTTTTGGTATTTTAATGCAGATTGCGTGCATTTGAGGGACAAGTGGATGATAATGAGCACCGCGGAGTCTTTAAGACGTATTACCAAGACAATAGCAAGGGAATCAGGGAAGAAAGATAGAAAGAAGTGAAGAAAATGCGAAGATAAGCTAATTACAGAGTTCCCTCGATCGAGTAGTAGTGGACTCGATCGAGTGTCGTGTCCTCGATCAAGTATACCCAAACTCGATCGAGGATCCAAAGTACCGGGGACTTTCCCAGAAATTTCCTTAAGTCGGTTTATGTTTAGTATAATAGGAATTTCGTGCTCTATTATTATGAGACGCTTTATTTATATCAAAAACTCCTAAAAAACTCTTAGATTAGTTTAGCTATTGTTATTTTCCAGATCTACACCTTTAAATTACAGTACTTTTTGATCTTTCTTGAGTTATTATTAATTCAAGTTTTAGTTTCATAATTGCTTTGTTGTTCATCTTTTCATGCTTTTAATTATACTTTCCATTCATCTTATTATTGTAGTTCTTGTTAGTATGAGTAGCTAATTTATTAATCTAGCGTGGAAGGGGATCTAGGTTGTTAGAAGGCGGTTTAATTAAAGAATTGATTTTTAAATTGCTTTTAGTTGTTGTTCAATTGTTATCCTGAATCTAATTGATTAATTACTGGCCCGGATTATTTAATTAGTCTTGCAAATTAGGATTATCATCGACCGGGTTAAAACTAATATAGGCTGCGATAATTGAATAGACTGATTTAATTATAGCGATCACATGTTAAGTTTAAATCTAGAGGACATATTAGAATTGACCAATCATATGATCTTAAACAACATAATTGCTTTCTTGAATAGTTAAATCTCACCCCAGATAACTGTCCTAGTGAACCCGATCCCTAGACTCTTTAATCTTGTTGAATTCATCTTTATTTATTCGCAATTAGTTTATAGCAAACCAATAAAAACCTTCAATAAATTGTTACCTTAAGACAGACTTAGTTAATGGAAAACTAGATTATTACCGCCTCCCTGTGGATACGATACCCTACTTACCGCTAGCTATTTGTTAATAGTATTATAGGATTATTTTGATTAAGCTGATACAACTTTACCCTTGTCATTTATTCTTTCGGAAACCGTCGAATAAGAGTATATCGATGGTAATATGATCATACGAACTTTGACTATGAATTTATATAGTAAAGAAGCGGTTGGTAAACCCGGAGTATGGTAATTTTATGACTATTGAGCGGTGAACTTCGGGCCGAAGTTCCCTTTTAAGGGGAGTGAATGTATATTTGGGAATTTAAGGAAATAAAGCAGCATGATAGAGTATGGTGAGTATGAGAGAGTGTGTACGGTTGGAAGCAAGGATAATGAGACATAATGAGAGTAATGATGATTATAGCATGAACTTTATGAGGGAAATGACAGGCTAATCGTACACCTACCAAAGATAATGTAATACCCCGACATTTTGGGATCCGTACGAGAGCCTTGGGATGTGTGAGAGTCATGTGAGAGTAAGAGTTGGCCTTATATTAGACCAAGTGAAACCTAAATTAGACCTAGTAAAGTTTAGAAGCTGACCGAGTGAGCTGGTAGTGGACCGAGTAGGATGCACTCGGCCGAGTAGATGGTCTACTCGCCCGATAGAGTTGACTCGGCCGAGTGAGTAGTTCACTCGACCGAGTAGGCAGCACTCGGCTGAGTGAACCTCTCACTCGACCGAGTGGCCCTTTTAGTATACGATAAATGTCATTTCGTCCCTTAACCCTAATTCATTTCTTATCATCTCCTTTTCTCTCTAAACTTTCTCCCTTCTCCCTAAAATCATTCCAAACACATTGCTATGGATTCTAAGCTTGGATTGGAGACTACTTCACCTCACTCACTATCATTTCACCATTATAAGTAGATCTAAACATCTCCCTTAACCCTAACTTTTGGGGGTTTTGTATATTTCGGTAATTAGTGATTCTAGTTAGATTAATGGATAATTAGTGGGTTTTAATAAGGGGTTTTAGTTAGTATAATGGTATAGGGTATATTGTGATAGTTATTATATGATTATTGTAGGATGTGACGGTTTTATGAGACGGAATCAAGTTGGATTTGTGTAGCTTGTTGAAGAGTGTTAAAAGGTAGGTTAATCCTACTCAGTTTCGGTATTGTATGCATGTTGTTAATAGTCATTTGTTACTAATTGCATTGAGTGAGTCATATTACACCTCTTATTGGAAATTGAGGACTTGGGAGTCTCACATGTGTCGGAGTTGGTATGTATGACATGTTGGTGTATCATATTGCATAGTGTATATGGCATTTTGTGTCGGTGTTTTTATGTTGGAGGATTGGTGGTGGTATTATGATTGTATTGGAGACGGAAGGCAGTTGGGAGAACGTGTTTGGGGTGTTACACGAAGTGTGATATTTCGGAGGTTGGATGAAAGAACTATGGATGTAACATGTTTTCAAAGGAATTGTGGTGTATGTATATGCATGAGGGGCGCTAGTCCCGAACTTTGACATGTGAATATTGTATACGTGCTTGGATTGTTAGTGTTATCGTTAGAGTAAGGATAGTGATTATAGTCGTTAGAATGTGGGTAAGTATAAAGGTAACGTGTTGTGGACGGCAATTATGATGTCGTATAAGCTAACCTGGGGCAAGTCACCGCTAGTCGGTGGACTCCCGAACCTCTTATTTTGTTGCAGGGATGCTCTGTTTGTATGGTGACTGAAAAATTTCGACCTTTCAGTGACACTCGACCGAGTCGGAGGAACCACTCGACCGAGTGAAGTGTCACTCGACCGAGTGGGCATGTGACTCGACTGAGTGGAAAACCCAGAATCATTGTTTCTGTACTGGATAACCCACTCGACCGAGTGGACAAGTCACTCGACCGAGTGGACTCACTCACTCGACCGAGTGAGTTACTCAGGTAAGAGTAACGCGGCCGACACCCTATATTCTTCTTACCTTTCACTCTTATCTTCATATTTTCACATCTCCATTTATACCTCGCCAAATTCTCACTAAAATCCATCATTTGTACTCCTTTGAGCTTGGGAATACTACCATTTCTTCACTAATCCTACTCTAGTTACACTAATTAACAATGTAAGCATTCTCTCTCTCATTTGCAATTTCTTCAACTTAGTTTTTCTTAGATCTACACTAGAATCCTTGAATGTTTGCATTAAAATGCATGTTTATGATAAATATATGTTAGTAATAATCTATCTACACCATTAATGTTGTTAAAAACCAAATTTGTTGTGTCGAAATTTTAACGCCATTGATGAGCACGAAAATGGTGATTTTTGGGGAAATAATGGAGTTTCTTGTGGTTTTTGTGGAATGTAGTTGATCAACAATGGCTTAAGCTTGTTGTTAGTTGTAGATCTTGCCTTATTTGTGAGAAAATTTTGTCTTAAGACCGCCTTAAATCTTCGGATTTTAAGGGAAACCATGCCCAAATTTTATTTTTTATGCTTAAAATATGAGTTGAATATGCCAAAGGACCACCAATTTTACTAGTAAAGCTATGAATTACCTTAAAAACAACATTCTCATCTTATAATTTGACTTTTGGAGTCTCAAGATACCTATAGTTCATGACAAAATTTTGGTTTTTCATCCCAAATATGGTTTAATAGTATGGTTTATCAATTATTTTGATGAATGTTATAAATTAAAGTTTAAGATGAAAAATTGTCTTGAGATGGATCAATTATTTTGTACATGATAGTGATTTTAAGAATCTAACTGCAATTCTTTACTTCAATTAGGGGTGTTCATGTAAGTCTATAACCCTAATTAGACCTCTCTAATTAGATTATCAAATTACAAAAAAAAAGAAGGATCTATGAAACAAGCATAAAATATAAATGCATTTAAATAAAAGGGAGAAAATCTTATTTCCTTACATTGGATGTGGCTAATTAAGGGCACAACCAAGATCACTTATCTTGGTTGTTCTTGAGCAAATACCAAATGGATGATCCTCCACAAAATCTCCAAGAAGAAGATCTCTTTACAATGTGCACCCAAGAACAAAACCTCCAAAACTAATATGTATATTAACTAGATATACAAATTAGATTAACCTTGATATTATGTAAATATTACTACTAACAATTAGTAATAATAATAAAAATTTAGATTCTTAGTTTACTAACACTTAGTATATTATTTCTAATATTGAGAGACTTTATTTTTTAGAGAGATAAAAGAATTTTCCACATGAAAAAAGGTAGTAGTAAAATGAGTAACAATTACCCATTTTGCATGATGATGGTCAGCCAACATAGAGAAGAGTGGGAAATGATTGTCTTTTTTGCATGTTTGCACATAGAGAAGACAAAACAAGATATGGGGAAGAACAAAAGTACTTTAGGCGTGCTAGAGGAAATGATTGTGTCTAAAAACACAATCATACCCATAACACACGGCACACATAGCCCTTATGGGTCCATTTTGATTTTTATGATTTATCACACAAATCAATATAATTGTTCTATTTTTATCGTCTTTTACGATAAAAACGTTTCCCGATTATTTCCATTTCAAATCACTCATTATACGTACATGTACTCTACATATACACATAATACGTACTAACACTAGTCACATTATTTAATCAGTACTAAATTTGGTAATTAACAATTAATCCCTAAAACCCGTCTCAAATAATTTAGTAATACCATAATTAAATAATAAATTTCGTCGGCCTGAGTTCAAAACTCAATCTCTCTAAATAACTCAGTCTACTAAATTTTAGTCAATATATATCAAGGTACTAATCAGACTGTATCTAATACAGAAGATTAGTTAACTTTGGGGTTCGTTCCTATAGGTGTGACCGAAAGGGGTCAGTTGATCACTGTCGTCATACGACAATAACGTCAAACTCTAGTCAGCCAATCGTTAT
>VHZZ01000951.1:114237-143042 GCA_009801015.1 Silene noctiflora
ATCTTTTGTATCTTGTTTTATGTATTCAGTAACTGACCCCGTTTAAATGTTTTAAAAACTGTGGTGATCCATTCGGGGATGGTGAGCAGTTATTGAGCAGGTATGAGATGGATGCGCATGGGATAGCTGGGTTGTGTCACCACGAGATGTCTAGAAGTCTTCTGCTGTGTCGTGAACATTTGTATTTTTATTAGACAGTTTTGGGTATTTGGTTTTGTAATCAGTTAAACTTATTTATCTAAAGTACGTTTCTTTATGGTCTATTTGATATACATTGTCTCGGGTAACTGAGATGGTAGCACTTCTATGCCTAGGGTGGCCTTGGTAAGACACCTTGGTATATGGGGGTGTTACAAATTAATCAAGATTAATTGCTACAATTAACAACACAGATTCGTACTTATGCCAGATCTAATAATCTAATTACAACCGTTTTATAACCATGGCTCCCCTAAATTCTAGCAGAGAGAATTAGTTACGCATAATCAAATTAACGTAATCAACAATAATAACGATAATCAAAGTAAGCATAATGAAAGGATGAGAATAACAATTAAGCATAAAATAAATAAGAATAAAAGAGAAGGGAAAAGAAGCAAAGGAAAATAATTAAAGGAAGAAAATTTACAAGTTTCAGATCCAAAAGTTGAAAGAAAAGTAACGTAGGAAAAGTTTAACAGTGTAAAAAAACATAACCTAAAAAGTTTACAATTATGCCTTAAATATTAAGAGTCCAAGAACTAAAACAAATAAGAGCTCAATGGGCCAAATTAAATAGTTCAGAAATTTTGGCCAAACAGAAGCCAGTCGATCGACTGAAAATCCCAGTCGATCGACTAAAGAACCAACTTGAGTCTTCGCCAAAGCCGCTTCAGTCGATCGACTAACAACATCAGTCGATCGACTGACGTCAGTCGATCGACTAGAAGGACAGTCGATCGACTAAACTAACAAAACTGATTTTCGCAAAAGTCATCTCAGTCGATCGACTCAAAACAACAGTCGATCGACTAAGCAATCAATACAAAACTTCAATGGACGTCACTTCCTTTACTCCAGCTCGCTTCTCGTCGCAATCACGCATCCCGAGGTAGTAATTATCGAGCTCATCCTTATCAACATCAAGATTGAAGCTCTAGTTACGGGTTTCGGCTTGTTTGCCAACACCTAGGCCCGCAACCTACATAGATTACAAAATAACCCAAATTAGCCAATTCAAAGGAGAATAGTAGCTACTCGCTACTCAATATGCATAGAAATGCGTGTAAAACAATGGAATAAATGCATATAAAAGGCACGCATCAGGAAGCGAATAAGAGCCGATAGTGAGACGTAAGGAAATGGTCGTATTTGGGAGAGAGTTGAGGCGAACTTCGGGGAGGAAGTTCATTTTAAGGGGGGAAGATTGTAATACCCGGATATTTTGAAGATCGATTAAGGAACCTTGGGATGCGTGAGAGGACCCTGAGGCTTGACGGGAGACCACTCATGAGTAAAGCATAGCTGTTCGGTGGGCCAAGTGTAACCTATACGGGACCTAGTAGTGAGTTCGCGGGACCGAATAAGTAGAATACGGTCGAGTACACCATGTAGGCCGCACTCGGCCTTGTGGAGCTGTACTCGACTGTGTGGATGGCACTCAGTCGAGTGGACCGAGCACTCGATCGAGTGCTATCTCTTAGATGGCGATATAACCTATGACGAGACTTACATTCCACCTAGCCCTAATTAATTTCCTCTTCTCTCTCTTCAATCCCAAATTCTCTCCCTTCTCTCTAAAACCCTCATAAACACCTTCTCATGGATGCTAAACTTGGATTAGAAGATTCTACCCTTGCTTCTCCTTCCTTTCACCTTGTAAGTTGAGATCTACCTTTCCTTTTTCTTTTATGAAACCCTAAAATTTGGGGGTTTTAAGGTGGGTGATTAATTAATAATTATTATGAGTCTTATGGGTAATTAATGGTAGTGATAAGGGTTTTGTGTTGTATAATAGTATAGGATGTATTGTGATAGTTATTACAAGGTTTATGTAGGATGAGACGATTTTATGAGACAGGATTTTGCTTGTCTTGGATTTTCTATGGAGTATGTTAAAAGGTAGGTTAATCCTACCCGGTTTTGATAATTTAAATGTGTGCTTATGTGCATAGTGTCATTTAATTCCATGTTAGAGATAGTATTGCTTTCATCATGACATTTTGGATTTGATGTGAGTCTCATGTGATGGTCGGAAGTGCATTCTAGCATGATGATGATAAATGTCGACCTCAAGAGTCAGATTAATTGAGGAAATTGATGTTCATGGCATATTTGGGAGTGCGTGACATACGTCCCATGTTGAGTCGTAAATTACCATGTTATTTTGTACCTTGCATTTCATTGTGCTTATTATGCATATTAGAGGACATGGTGGAGTTGTGGTGGTTGGTGAGGAGACGTAAGGCGGTTGGGAGACCGCCTTGCGCTTAGGTCGCCTTTTGGAGCTTCCCACTCCAAGAGGAACGTGCACGTTAATGACTTGAGTGCGGAGGGGCTCATGTGGTATCACGACGCCTGGCAGGGGTTCAGTTAGCGGGACTCGGTACCACGGGTGTGTCGCGAGTACCTGTTTTACGGACTGCGGCTCGGCTGTTTGGTGGGCGGTGTTGCGGTGTCGTCACCAGGTTGTGGGTACCGTGGGTGTGTCCCTGGTACCGGTGTATTGATTGTGGAGTGGTGATGATTGAGGACTTGTGATCGTGCATTCATACTTGCATTTCATTTTCATATATATCGTCTTTCATGATTATTTGTATTATCGAAACTGACCGTGTGTTGGCTGTGTAAATTCTCACCTATTTTTGGGGTGGACTGTGTTGATCCATATTATATTTCCGATCATATGAGGAGCAGTTTTCAGGTTGTGTTTTGGTATCGCGCGGGAGACGGGACGAGTTTTGAACCTCGGAGTCGAGTTGACTAGTTAAAAGATAGACAACGTAGTTGATAGTCGAGTTGTATTATGCATAATTCACCCGTATCATTCATTTATTAATTATGTAATTCATTAAACATGTCATTTATATAAAATGTTTCTTATTCGTGATTTAGTTTTCACTAACCCTAATCCAATTTATCATATATCGAGTATAAAAATGTAGTCGGAACATTTATTTATAATATGTTTAATTTTCTTCTCTTTTGTTGATGTGAGACAATCATAAATAAGATATGTATGTATAAGTATGTCAAAGTAAAAACAAAAAAAACAAATATTTTTGTTAGGATTGACCAATTGAAGAGACAAATATTTTAACTTGAAGCATAAGCAAATATGACAGTTCAATTTGACTAAGAAAAAACACACAAAAATAATACTACCTTTGTCCCGATCACTTGTTTACTTTTTCATTTTGAGTATTTTATTCATTTGTTACTTTTTTTTTATTTTGATATGTTTTTCACGTATAATTTGATCATCTATATCCATCCTGATCCATTTTCTTAATAATTATGCCAAATAAGAGGTAAACAAATAACGGAAGGACGGACTACATTAACATTAGTTTGAGGTGACCCTCTGAAATAATCGAGTTGCACACGCCATATCGATCAATGGAATAAGAAACAGAAAAGCAAAAAAGCAAAAGCAAAGACAGCAGAGTGTTGAAGCTGTCCCTTTGCTACAAAAAAGCAATTTGTGTATAATCAGTAATCACAATTCACAGCACCAAACAATTCATTTTCAATTTTAATTTGATTGCTTTTTGGTCTCACAACACCTTTTTGATTCCCTTACAGATCTCTGCTACACTCTTTTTCTTCACCATTTTTCTAACTTATTACTACTTCCCACTTTCTTCCCACTTCTTTTTTATTTGAATTTTCCTGCTCAAATTACTACTTCATAGGAGTACCTCTTATTTTCTTCATTTAATTCATTTGATCATTCATCAACATATATATATATATATATAATCAATCATACACTTCATACTTGACTGTTATTTAGCTACTGTAAGTTGCATACTCTTTCTTAACTTTGATTTCCTTGATGCCTTCTTTTTTCTGTTTCTGTACTATGATTTCAGTTCAATTTAGTGGATCTAAACTGGTTTTTCTTTAAATTTACTATTTTTCTTTATCATGGCTTTTTATTTCCTTCATGATTTTCATATCGGGTCATTCGGAAACCACCTCTTTGTGTTGCTAATACAAGGGTAAGGCGACCCAACTTACCCCGTAATTTGCGGGAGCCATTGAGGCACTGGGGTAATGTTGTTGTCCTTGTTGGATGAGTTTTTTTTTTATTTTGTTTTGGGTTTTGACAGGTTTCTGCTGAACTTGATACAGTTGCAGAAATGGGTCGTGATGGGATTATAGTTGGAGTGCGGATGATCAGGAAATTTGTGGTTAGACCTGCAATGATATGTTTCAGATCAGTTTATAATCATCCTTTTTTAGTGGGTGTTTTGTTAATGTTGTTATATTTGTATAGATCATTCCCTTTTCTGTTTCAATTATTGTTGTCTGCCTCTCCTGTTCTTGTATGTACTGCTGTATTACTTGGGACCCTTTTGAGTTTTGGGGATCATAACGTTATTACTTTAATTGAGGAAGATGAGGAAAAAACCCACGAAATCTCGGAACTGAAAACTGGCATGCTTGAAAGTAGTACTGTTGTTGAGAAAGATGAGTGTTCGGATGAGGGTAGTGCATACAAAGAATTTAAGAGTGATGTAGTGGAGAGGAGCTTTGAGGAAGAGCCTTTGCTAGATATTAATGATAAAGCAAGATATTATGAAAGTCATGGTGATATTGGTATTAGTTCAGTCAATGGCTGTAATATTTCAAGGGAGATCGAATTTGAGAAACAGTTGATTGGTGAAGCAGTTAATTATTTGAATAGTCAAGACATTGAAATGGAAGTTGATGTTAATTTGAGTCATGAAAGTGTTGATGGGCCCCTTACAGCTGAAAATATGCATTCTGAAAATTTTGAGGGTTTAAAGTCAGAAGAAGGATCAGCTAATGTTCAGACTGGGGATCATTTGGAATCTTTTATGGAAGATGTTTCAAGGGATGTGTTTTCTTCTACTCCGGAGTTGGTTGTTAAGACCGATAATATGGAGAACCATATAACAGCTGAAAAATCAATTGACGACCAGATAAGGGATAGATTGGAATCGTCCTCAGGATCATGGACACAATTTGATGTTTTAGAAGATGAGTTATCTTTGGTTAAGAAGATTCGTGTTGATAATTTTGAGGATTATATATCTGGTGAAGGATCACTTGATGCTCAGATAGGAAGTCCTTTAGAGTTGTCCTTGGGATCATGGAATCATTTGGACTCTGATCGTGATATGGACAATGAATCTGATTCTGGTTCTGATGGAGCTGAGAGTTCCTCTCCTGATGCTTCAATGGCAGACATTATTCCCATGCTTGATGAGCTTGATCCCCTTCTAGAGGATGAAAATCCGAATACCAGTATTCTATCGCATCATTCAAACGACGAAAGTGATCAGCAGGAGGATGAAGAAGCAGGTGATGTTAAAAGTGACGGGGATGATGACAATGAAGAAGAAGCTCAAGATGGTAAAGAAGATAATGCAAAATCTGCCATCAAATGGACAGAAGAGGACGAAAAGAATCTCATGGAATTGGGTACATCAGAATTGGAAAGGAACCAACGTCTTGAGAGCCTTATTGCGAGAAGAAGAGCAAGGAGGACAGTTAATGAGAGAAATCTTCTAGACTTGGAGGGAATGGATCTATCTTTTCCAATCGCACCAATTTTAACAACAAGATATAATCCTTTCGATAACGGTCATGATTCTTATGCAGACTTGGGGCTACCCCCGATTCCGGGTTCAGCGCCATCTATTATGGTTCAAAGGCGAAACCCCTTTGATCTTCCTTATGACTCCAGTGAAGAAAAGCCCGACTTAACAGGGGATAGTTTCCAGGAGGAGTTCATGGAACTTAGTCAGAGAGAGTCCACTAACCTGAGGATGTTTAAAAGGAATGAGACATTCAGTGTGGGGTCCTCAATATTTGATTTTGGTAGGCAGGTGACTCGTCCTAGCCGTTTCAGGCCATACTTTGTACCAGAGAGAACTGATGATATGATGAGTTATTCGTCCTTTGAAAGACAATATAGCGAGCTTAGTGAGTCCAGAATGAGTTATTCCTCTCTTCAAAGACAATCTAGTGAGCTTAGTGAGTCTAAGGCAAGTTCTACTGCTCTGAGTCCAAAAGTTGGTGATCCTTCTGACTATGAGGAACATGGAAGCCAGTGTTCAGATGATGTACGTTCACTCTCATATGAAGGCGATGACACAGAAGACGTTGATGATAGTTTGCCTGTCATTGAAGTTGGAGAACCAACTGATATTAGAGAAGATGGCAAAGGAAATTATCTAGAAGTAGATTATGAGCTTTCTGAGAGGGAACTGGGCTCCAATGAGGTCCAATTCGTTGGAGAATTACTCGAAATAAATCACAGTAATTCCAGCTCATTATCAGTGCCAAAAGAGAATGATGGTGTAAAAGATGAAGATCATGACAGAGGGTTAGTGGATAATCAGGTCCACAACCTTGAACATGTTGACATTTCAGATAATTATTGTTTAGACACATCAATGTCTGACATTCCAACTAATCAATCGCACAAAGAACCAGAGTTTGGACTTGAAGCTAAAGCTGATGAAAGTCTTCCAAAAGAACCTATTTATGATTCAAGTCCCCTGGCCATTAAGAGGAACTTGTCGCATTCCTCCAATTGTTCCGATTTGCAGAGAGAGACGTCAGATATTGATCTGTACCATGTACAAAGAGATTTATTTGGAGAGGACGAGTCCAAATTTCACGTTAAAGATAACGAGGACAATGATTTGCAACGACAACAAGAGCCAAATGATAGCAGGTGTTCTATGAATGATGTAACTGAAGTCACTGATAGCACTGGGTCTCATTTCACAGAATTAGATCCGTCGACTAGTAGCTCACTAGCATTACCAGTTGGTGAATACGTTTTCGCCTTTAGTAAGGATTCTTCAACTAGTGGTGTGTTGAAGGAAGAACTACTGAAAGATAAAATTCTTCCAAATGAAGTAGAACAAGCTTTCACGCAGGGAGACACTACTGAAGGTCATCATGCAGGCAAGTTGGATGGAAGTGTTGCTGACAGGTCATTTGATGATGGATACAAGTCTTCAGTAGACCTACTTTTTGCTCAACAAGAAAAACAATTTGTTTCTTCCAGTGACTCGAACTTATCTTCTTTAGAGGTTGAGTTAAAGGAAGAGGCTGAATCAAAAATAGGTGAAAGTGAACACTTTCTAACCACATCTTCCCGTATGAACAATCATGACAATGATGCGAGTAAAGAACTGTTGTTTGCATTAGATGAATCTCACTTTCTTCCACATGATTCTCTTATCTATGACCCTCAAAAACAGGTAATGCGGCTTATTTAATTGTTTTTATTATTTCACATGGTGTGTGGTCATGACACAGCTCCTCGCAATGTATACTCATGAATTGTAATCAAATTCAATTGGTTGGTGGCACCTTACTTTTGTAATAAACATTTTGTCTAAATTTTCAGTGACTCTGTACCATAAAAGAATTTGCTGCTTTTATGATCATGTAGTTTCTGTTAGTATATTGTAGGTTCAAAAGGTCTTGTCAATGGTGCATCTCTGCCGAATTCATGCAAGATTTGTTTAACTCATGGTGCATTTTTTGGGGAGTTCGGGGATAGTTTTACTATGTTTGATTCTTTTTTAAGGTCGAAACAAATCAGTTTTTGTAACATTTGAGCCTTTTGGGCTAATTTAAGGTGAGTATCCTACATATGTCTTGAGTAACTCATTACTTTTAAGGTTAAAGTAATGTTCAATGTGATGTCTGTGCCTCCAAACCTCCATAATCATTTGTGACATGTGAATGTGCTTTAGGTCGGACTTTTTTCTGAAACATTTTGAAGCCTGTTGGTCTAAATTAATCTGACATATACTTCATATGGCTGGATTGTTAACTAAGAAGTAGTGAAGTATCTGTATTGGTAAACATTAACAAATGTGTCGTATGCTCCTCCAAATCTGAAATATGTGTGAAAAAAAAAATGTACCATAGGGGTTTCAAAGTCGGACAAAATATACTTTGAAAAAAGTCAACTTGATTGCACATGAAGTAGAAATGCATTTTAGTCTCCAAAGACTAATTAGTTAATTGAAACACACCCATATATATAATATATAGATTACCAAGAGTGTTATTTTTTATTTCACACAAACGTTTATATTTTCATGTTAATGATTAAGGGTTGCTTGCTGATACATAGGGCTGAATTGCTGAAATGAGTTTATTTGCTTTATTAAGCATCACGTGGCTGCATCTCGTTCTGGAATGAATGACTTTTACAAACATCATTAATTGCTATTTACTAGAAGAACAATTTAGTAATTGTTCTACCACATTGAATCTACTGAATTGGACAAATACATTGTATAGGTACAACCTGCCATTCATACTAATCTTCAGGAATTCAGTCAAGTCAACAAAGTCGGTGAAAATGCAAAAATTCTCAAGGTTCAAGAGCCTGAGGAAAAAATGTTAACTAGTTTGCTTCAGAATGATGAATCTTCCTCACAGCTTGAGACACTTGAAAAAGTATCCGTTTCAGAAATTGCAGTTGAAAAAAGTATTCAAGATAAATATTCACAGGAGCATGACAATACAACACAGGAAGATGAGCTGGCTGAAGACTTACTTTCAGAGCTGGATGCAGTTGGCGACTTCAGTTTGAAGAGTATACCACTAAGCTTGAATAAAAGTTACTTACATGCCGAGAGTAATTCTGATGTTCCTGAGGAAGCTTTGGCTGAAGTCCATTGTTGTCCTGGGATACAATTCGGTGATAGCACATCACTAATAGATAACGCCGATGTTCAAAATTATGAATTCGGTAGTTTGACTAGTAAGCCTAATCTTGCATGGAATAAGGAATCAACCTCTGATTCACATATGAGGGGTGTCGGTGCTGTTGAATTTGCCCAGGCTGAGGGTATAATTGTAAATGAATCAGATATTGTATCGAGTAAGGAATCAATTCCTGATCTACATATAGAAGATGCCAATATTGACGTCTTGACTCTGGAAGATCAATCTGTTAAGGAGAACCATGGCGCGTTTCAGAAAGCGAGTAAAGAGGATGCACAAGAACCAGTAGATACCGAGTTCATCCAAGATGAACTCACAATGGAGGAGGTGGAATCTACAAAGCCCATGAGCCAAACCACCATAGCAGTACCCGTCATTGAGAATACCTTGAATGACGAGGAATCAGTTACAGCAAGACCTGAATTTAACCTTGCTTTGCCAGAGGAGCACATTCTAGATTCTTCTAGAATGGAGCCTGAGTCAGGAGTCTCAGTGGGTACAAAGAATTTTGAGGACCTTGAAATAAAGGCTAATAAATCTAGCTCGGTTGACGCTCTGGAAATGACTGCTGAAGCTGGGATTGGGTTTGAAGAATCTGGGGCTTTGCACGTAGATACAGACATCAGTGATGTACAAGCTTCGCAAGTCATGGAAACAGAAGACATCAGAGATATACCAGATTCACCAGTCATGGAAACAGTTACTGTGCCAACTGTTGAGTTTGTAGATCAAATAGAAAGGTCCGGATCGATGGATTTTAAGTTTCTGGTAAATTCGACTGTTGTAGAAGTGGGTACATCAAATTCCCTGGAGCTGGAACCTAAACTGGAAAGAGCTGGATCTATTGAGTCTGAGTCATTGGAAAAAGATAGAGATGTTAGAGAGACACAAGAATCGCCTGTTCTTGATCGAAATATTTCACCTGCTGTTGAGTTTGTGCAACAATTGGGGAGGCATTCTTCCATTGAATTTGAGTCTGAATGCCAAATAGAACCAGAAGGTTTTGGGGAATCTGAGACATATCCAACAGATAGTAGTATTGGATCACTACAAAAAGCACTTGTTGAAGCAAATATTTTGTGTGATGATGAGTCTGAAGATCGATCTCAGAGAGTCGGTCCACCGGAAAATCACCAATCAAAAATTGACGAGGATTGCAGAGGGTTTCAAGAATCTCCAATCGTTGAAGCAAGCGGTTCGTCTTCTACGGTGTCTGAGGATCACAGGAATATTAATTCGCAGATAGAAGCTGTGGAGGTCCAGAATCAAACAAAATCTGAAGTAGGTCTTTCGGAACCAGATGTTTCTACTGGTGTACATACTGTCTTGTCAGACATTGTGTCTCAATCTAACAAAGAGGACTCAGGTGAAGCAATCGGTTTGTCTACTATGGAGTCTGAGGATCAAAGGAATATTAATTCTCGGATAGAAACTGTGGATATCCAGGATCAAACGAAGCCTGAAGTTGTTTCAGAACGAGATGTTTCTGGCGGGGTCCATGCTGTCTTGTCAGACACTGAGTCTGAATCAAACAAAAAGGACTCAGGTGAAGCAAGCGGTCCGTCTACTATGGATTCGGAAGATCACATGAATATTATTTCACAGATAGAAACTGGGGAGGCCCAGGATCAAATGGATGAGATCAAACCTGAAGTTGGTGTTTCGGAAAGAGATGTTTCTGATGGGGTCCATGTCTTGCCAGCCACTGAGTCCCAATCAAGCAAAACCGAATCGGCTGCTCAAGGTTCAGAAAAGAGTCCTTCCGTAAAGCCTAATTTACAAGTTGACGAAGAAAGATCCCATGAATCTCATTTGGAATTTAGCTCAAGCTCTAGCTCGAGTAGTTCTGATGAACATTAAGATCACATTCAACATGACACGAAGATAGATTTCACTTGTCAACGTCAATGGTGAATAGCTGGAGGTTTCGCTCAGCAGCTACTTGTCGAAATTGTGTCTGCTAAGTAGTATTGTCCTGGAGAACATTAGCTCCTTAAATGAGTGGTTATAAGCTTTTATTAATTGGTTGATTCTTTGTTTGCTGATCAATGAGGTTGTCATTTGTATTGCGTTTTGATTGTTTTTTGGTAAGAGCGAGGCTTCAGATTGTTCTGCTGTTGTTATTATGGTTTACTTATCAGCGTGTTTGTATTTGAGAGCCGCTTGAGTATTCGTCTTCTACCGTCCCCTTGTCTTTTAAACCTGCCTCTCTGGGATTAAAACTTTGGGTTGAGTATCAAGGAACATTTAACAGAACCCTGCAGCCTGCAACCTTTATAGATGCCTATACTCAGTATTTCAGGTGCAACTTCCATAGATTCCTTGTCTCGGTGTTTCAGGTATGTCGCTTCTAACAGTTCCAATGAGGCTATTTCAAGTTTGATGAGAATTTCTAGAATTATTTGATCAAGCTTCAGGTTCATGGCATTCTTAAATGCTCTAACAGTTGGATTTCATTTTGATTTTATATTATTTGCTCTATTACGTCTTCACCAACCCCTCTTCATTTTGGCAATGGGGAGAATAAACAAGCCGCATATACAGTGATGAAATGGTTATGAGGTTGAAGCACTATGCACATAAAAATGCGGCTCATATTGTATTACGATGTCAGTGTAAGTTGAATACTTTTGGAGAAACATTTGCTTTTAGTTAAACCCAACTGCATACTGACTGACTGACTTACTGAGGATGAGTTGTCATTTTGCAGAAACATATTGACCTCTAATATAAGTTACTCCTATTTTCTGGTGAAGTTGATATGAATCTCCATTTCGTATTAATTTCAGAAATTGCTACAGCTTTCATACACAAAAGTTTGTGGCTTATTCCGTATTTTAACTGCTTATAACTCGACTAAAATCTGAATAAACCTTTCTATTTGAGAATCACAAAAGGGGATAATAAAGCAACATTTTACTGATGGAATTGACACAATCATATACGTATACAAAGTACAATATACGGCACCCATCTTCGATAAACCGGTAGCAATTCAATTCAACCTTCCAAATATGAAGAGTAGGATATAAGCCTGGTAAACGGGAGAATCTACCAATGAGATTCACAATTGAGGTGCTTTTCTGTGATTACATAATGTGAGCTTCTAAGGGTTTCAACTGCAAATCAATGTCTCTGTGGTCTCCTGTACATGTCTTCTAGCCTCAGCCTAAATCAACTCAATCTTATACCGAGTATAATTTGGAGTAATCTATTAGTAAGGATACTTGTGTAAGTCTCATAATTGGGAGTAAGAATGTGCGGAGCTCTCTCGTTCCATAAACGAGAAACAAGGTTCACTCCACTTGGGGTCGCTAATTCACTGCTCTTTGCCTCATCCACTTTGTAGCTGACCATTTCTCCCCCGAAATGACCTCACAGCCACCATGTACACTATTCGGGTCGGAATTCCCATCAAGGCCCTGCAAAGAATACCGATTCACAGACCATGTTAACTATTATCACAGCTTTATCCCAGATATTATTGTGTTGCTTTTCCAAAACTGATTTGAGATACTAACCATACTCCAAAAAAGGACGGCGTTTCCTTTGATTGGTTTTACAGACATTCCTGTTACAGTCTTTTTGCCACAGCTGCATTGGCCTGAACCAGCCTGAGGTGGAAAAAATGAAGAATGAACAGAAGAAAAAACAGGAAAAGAAGTGTTAAACATGATAATAACACAACAATAACAAGAGAACATTAATCCCACATTGATTTGTGTTCATCTAAAATGGATTATCTCTTGAAACCGTCAATGATAGGTAAAATTATGTAATACAACAAAAAAAAAAAACAATGACTCCCAAAATAATTGTTGGGTTTTGGGTGAGTGGTGGCGAGGAGTTCTGATGTAAGAAGAAAAATAAAAAGTCAAATGAAAATGTCAATTGAAAAAAAAAACATAAATGAGCAGAAAGTTCGAAAAACAAGTTTTTAATTCCGAAAAAAAAAAAAAAAAAAAAAAACTCCATCTACCTGGATAAATGAAACAAGCATAGCTGAATAGCCAAATAACTTTACTTTTGTTGTTTTTTTCTAGAAAGAGAAAGGGGTGCTGAATGGAAGTATCAAAATATAGCAAAAAGAAACATGAAAACTCTAGCGATATACTGATAAATCAAGATGGCAACTTGGGAAGTTACATCAATAAGTAGAGCACACATCACCATTAAGGTAAAATAATGCTACCAACTATAGTTGGTCTTACCATAGGGAAATATGTTTCTCCTCCTTCAACATTGTCGCTCAAGTACATAAGCATTGTTGCTACTCTTTGACCTCCACGCTTCACATTGAACTGAAACCAAAGAAAGCTTAAACCACAAAGATAAGAAAAAAAGATTTGGGAAAACTGATAGTTCAAGTTAAATGAGACATCACTTACGGTGTCAGAAAAGTAGTCATGATGTGGCCTGTAGAACTCATCCTTCTCATACCTGCGTCACATAAAATGTACCATAGGTGTTAAATATAAAGATACATTTTTACTCAACAAAGTTTTAGCAAATAGTCTGCACAACCCACCTCAAAACTTGAATGAGCTCCCCATTCTCAACAGGTATTTGAGAAAAAACAGAGATTCGTTTTTCTATTGCCTGATATTCCAAGGAAAACGTTAGTGGTTGGAATGCAGTCTTTGACGTAGACGTTTAAGGTCGATACGTCAAAAAAATACCAGACGTTACGCAAATAAGCTTTAGAGGAATTGGACCCAAGATCCCTTCCCACACCATAACTTATTTCCTTCTTTCCTGCCACTATGGCGTTGGCATTTACTAAATGCTCTCATCAAAAAGTAATTTCAATGTGCCCCTACTAGCCCCATCTCACAACTGTTGAACTGACCCCAATTCTTACACAGCATCTCTTATGACATGACCAGGAAGCTTTGAGGTCATTGACCAACAACGTAAGCCACAAGGACGAATAGAACAGCCAGAGGCTGAAGCAAGCTGTCTTTATGGCCATTTATAGGGATCGTTGCTGAACGGAAACCCCCCGCATATGACCTGTTTAAGGTCCATTATACTCCATATCATTCTTTTTGAACTACGAGGTAGTGTTATAATTGTTGGTCGAAGAGAGGAAATAAACTGTTTGCGATAGACAACGGTAATTAACTATGAGAAAGACTGAAAAACACGTTTTTACAGGACATGGTGCAGTTCACTGACTTGCAAAATAAAACAATCAAATACCTTCATAAATTCCAGATGAAAGCAAAAGAATTGTGGGCACAGAATTCTAATGTTCCACTCCAGTGCTAAAATAAAGGAGAACATAATGCAGAAAGCATAACCCACCTCTATTAATGGATACTTTCTTTCATCATGACGCAAGAACATTCCAGAGCTTGTTCTAACTTCACTTCGAACTCCCTGCAATCACGTGAAGAATTTAGAGTAGCACATTAGTCGTCATTTGATTGGACATTAAAAACACAAGTATTACGAACTTCACAAAGCTCAAACAATTTAGGATGTTTTGGTCCGAAATTTCAGGCTTCTACAATGGGACGCTGCTTACCTAATGGCATCCTGGAAGGTATTCTTACATGTGGAGCATTTAGAGTAACACATTCATTGTTCGTTTGGTTGGACATTAAAAACATAAGTACTACAAACTTTGACAAAGCTCAAACAATCTGGGAGGTTTTGGTCCGATATTTCAGATGTCTACAACGAGAGGCTACTTACCTAATGGCCTCCTGGAAGGTGTTCTTACTGTCATATTTCAGATGACAAACAGAGGAATATCTATGGAAATAGATATTCTCATGAGATATGACTTCACGTAAATTAAAAAGTCCTAAATGTACTAGTGTACCAAATGATAAGAGTACTGCTTCATTTGTTCCATGCCAATAAGTGGATTATACATCCAATGTACTACCACCAATTGTATAGTTTCTGAGCATTATAATAAAGTTTTTGAGTTTTGTTTTAAAAATTATGAGTTTTACTATAAAGTTTTTGAGTTCATTAACATAAACATCAAGCTCAAAAAGTTACGATAAAACTCAAAAACATTACAAATAAACTTAGTAAAATTTGAGTTTCGACGGAAAAAAAATTAAAATCTAACTTATGAACTTTAATAAGCTCAGAAAAAATACACATGCTCAAAACAAATAAAGTTTCAGGTGAGAGAAAAAATACACAAATGCCCAAAGCCTAATAAAGCCTAAGGTAGTACATCCGATGTATGTTCCTTTTTCTCGTTCCATGTAGTTCTAAACATTTGCTTTTTGCACAAAGGTTTAGGAAAAGTAGTAATAGTGCAGTATTTTTTAATACATTTTTAACTAATCAGCCCTCAACCTACCTACCTACCCGCCCTTTCCCAAGTTAGGGTGCAACAATAAATTTAATGGTTACGACTTGCTCCCTCCATAACGAAATGAGCTTCACATTATCCATTTTGGGAGACTCTTTTATAATCTTCCCAAACTTTTTTTCATGCTATGTTTGGTATGTTTTTTTGGTGAAAGCTAATGTGTTCTCCTTATGAACAATGATTAATTACAAGATTTGCCATTAGCACCCGTAGCTTAAACCTCTTGTAATAAAACTATTAACCACACTTAACACCAAACTTGCCCATATTATTGTCATGCAATATTGCTACCTCAAACAATGCTACAATCAAAATAAAAAATGGGAAGATCATACAATTACGGAGGGAGTACCAAACAAAAAAATTTATACAAATAAATAGAACAGTGCAATGACTTGGTATGTGGTGACCTCAATGGGCATGTGGGTACTAGTTGCGTTGGCTTCGAGGGCATTCATGGGGGGTTTGATTTTGGGGAGAGAAATGAAGCTGGAAGTGACATATTAGATTTTGTTTTAGCATATGACTTGGGTATAATGAACACTTGGTTTGAGAAAAGGCATTATCATTTGGTGACTCATAGGAGTGGAGAAAATGCTAGTCAAATTGACTTCCTTTTGGTAAGGAATGTGTGGAGGAATGATTACACCGATTGCAAGGTCACACACGGTGAAAGTACCGCAACAAGCATAGGCTAGCGGTGCTTAATTTCCGGGGTAGGAGAGACTTAAGGAAGAAAAAGGTATACAAGGGGAAAACCAACAAGCATTTTTGGATAAGGTAAGAAAGATTGCGAGGAGAAAGATATAGATGCAACGTGGGATAAATTGGGACAAAAGGGGGGGTCGAGAGAAAGTTGGAATTGTGGAGGCATACTTTGGAGACTCGTGGGTTTAGTCTGAGTTGGAGTAATACCGAGTATTTAAGGTATCTGTTCAGTGTTCAGTAACGTGGTGGGGTCCAGATCGACAGAGGTGGGGAGTATTATTTTCGATGGAAATGTTATTACGGGGTCAGATTTCTTTTTATTCAAAAAGATGGGGAGTTAGACGGAGATGTCGCTCACAGAATTAAAACGGGATGGTTGAAATGGAAAAGTGCTACAAGGTTTTTATGCAATAAAGATATGCCCCAAAGATTAAAGGGGAAATTTTATCGCACGCACAACGATTAAGCCGGCCTTACTTTACGGGCTCCGAGTGTTTGGCCGTGAAACATTATCACATTCAAAAGATGAGTATGGCGGAGATGCGTATGTTGAGGTGGATGTGCGGCCACAAGGAAAGATCGATTAAGGAATGAGGTGATTAGGGAAAAGGTAAAAGTGGGGCAATAGAGGACAAGATGATGGAAAATCGACTAAGATGGTTTGGCCATGTGAGAAGGAGACCTAAGGACGCACCAGGGAGGGTTAGGGGGAACAGAAAAAGTTGCTAGGGATCTTAGTTTGAAAATGCGCAAGGCGCGCCGAGGCGCTAAGGGGCAGATGCGACAAGGTGCAAAGCGCAAGGCGAAGGCGCGCGCCTTTTGGACGTCAGGCGCCCTATTTTTTATAACAAATTTGTAATTTCYAAATAAAATTTTGGGCAACAATAGCCKTTTTAGGAGWTTTYARGTTGGMTAACATGTCAAGGAGTAAAGTTAGGAATAATRGGGAAAAKAAATGGTGAGCCTTGTCTAAAAGATATGGAAAGTGTCTACTAGTTAGCCTTGTTACGTGAGCCTTGTCTAAAAGGCGCTCCTAAAATGCACCGAGGTGTTTTGGCTAGTGCCTCATCAAAGGCGCGCCTTAGGCGCACTCAAGGCGCGCTTTTTTAAACTAAGCTAGGGGGTAGAGGGAGACAACATACATGGCTGATAATGATGAGCACGATATGAGATTTCTCGGGTTTGATGAGGGAATGGTGACGAAGAGGGGACAATGGAGGGAAATGATACTTGTGGATTTTTAGTATTTGGTGTTATTTGAAATATTTAGTATTTTTATTTAATTTTTAAAAATTTATTTGTTCTTTTCAGATTTATTAAACCTTTTTAATACTTGGTTCACTTTTAAGGTATTCCGGACCCTTAAGTTTTACTTCGGTTTTGAAAATCATTTTAATCTTAATTCGCGATTTAAATTTTAAGTTTTTATAAAAGAAATCCTATCCTGCCTTCGATTTTAAAACCTGTAAGTTTGTCTTGGTTTGTGTATTATGTTTCACTCCCCTTTTGTTTTTCAGTTTTCCTTTTCTATATTTTTCGCATTTTGAGGTTTGCGTTCACCCATGGACGGTTCTAACGGATGATTTATGTCAGCCGACCCCAAATCATTTTGGGATTAAGGCTATGATGTTGTTGTTGTTGTAATTAGAACAGTGCAATGAGGAAAATGTATGTTATCATATGAAACCTAAAAAGTATCACAATTTTGCACTTCCAAAGAACATAAAAAAGAAAATAATTCAGAAATAAGGGAAAAAAGAATGAAAAAATCATATACATCTGCCAGATTTGGAAGGACATAACAAACTGAACAGGAAAGGAATTTGAGCATGAAAGTGGATATGATGTCTGCATTTGCACATTCATCCTAGTATACCAAACTGAACAAGAAAGGAATTTGAGCATGAAAGTGGATATGAAGGGAACTATAATATGGAATGGTAGTTGTTACACAGGTCACAACACACTCACGCCCTACAAACATGAGCTACAACCAAGCATGACTTCCAGCACATAGAGCATGTGTCATAAGGTTTGGAAGGACATAACAACAACAACAACAACAACAACAAAAAAAAAAAACACTTCAATATGCTGGTTACGTTTTCCCCTCTCCTCCTTTCTTGAGTCACTGTCATTCTGTCTACATTCTACAGTTACATGAGCTCATTAGCATATTCCACATTCAAATATTAAAGAGAGATGCGGACTCATCCAGCTCAACCACAACAGATTTGTTACACCTTCCTATGGCTATGAGCACAGGTACAAAAGAGTATGCATCAGCAGCAGTGACACACAAAGGGTAAATGATAAAACAAAGGATGGTTGATCATTAGGAAATAAATTAAAATAGGATGGTACAAACCTTTCCAGTTTTAGTGTCAACCACAGTAGAGACCTGAAGGCGAGGCAAAGCTAAAGCTCTAAGATAGTCACATTCCTGAGAAATTGGCAAAAATTTAATAAGCAGTAGCTAAGAAAATTTGGACAGATGCAGCGGCAAAGATGGAGTGACAGCAACAGCTGAAGCATGAGTCAAATCTTTTGCATGATAACTCATCTAGTCTCAATACAATCTTGCATTTAGGAAATGTAGTACAAGTTGAATAAGATAATACTCTCTCCATACCACTTTTATTGTCCTCTCTTCCTCCAAAAGCTATTCCAAATTAATTGTCCCCTTTCTAAATTTAGTATGGTAATTGAGTGAACTACCAATATTGCCCCTCATATATTAACTACCACTCCCTCCATCAAAATGACATTGTCCGCAGTCTCTTTAATTCAAGGGGTAAGGTTGTTATTTTCCACTATTCCTTAAATCCTTCCTAAAATAGAAAAGGGGGCAATAAAAGTGGAACAGAGGGAGTAACTCTAAAAGAAAATTAAAGCAAATACCACGAAGTTCCAAAAATCTTACTCTTGCGAGACATCCATGATTTTGTAGGTTTATGAGAAGTGAAGTAGTTCAAGCAAGTACCACAAAGTTCCAGAAAAATTTTAGCTGAACTACTGGCGCTGAGAATTATCATAACAGTGTAGCAGCTACTAGCAACCAATCAAGAAGATATCATTCACCAAAGGTATAAATCATCATTAATGACCACAAATAATCATTCATAAAATGATTATTAACAATAAGGTTCTCAAGTCTCAACACAAACAGCTACGTACCGCATAAAGAATAGAGCAACTTATAAAATATATCGAATTATAGACGGTTTCACAACCATTAATTTTGATTACCTAGGACACCTAAATCACTAACATACAAAGCAACAAGAATAAGTACATGAGTATACCTCCTGGCTCAGAAAGTTATGAAGTACAATAATTCGGGGTGACCAGCTAATCACCTCTGGCTCGACCTATAATGCAACATAAGAAATTAAACCTTAGTAAAAGGAACATGTCCATCAATAAGCAATGCCACAGTATACTTTCAAACCAAATAAAGTCTACAGCATAAGAGCCTTAAAGACATTGGGGTGGTGTTGGTTTTGTTGTATTGCCCAACCCTCAGAATGGATCAGAGGGTATAATTCTAGAAGCTAGATAATAATGGTGCAGAATAAGTCAGTGAAACAGAGACATGTCAAACATGCTAATAAATCAAGATCTGATCAAGATAAATAACTTACAAATCCAAGGCGTAAAATAGCAGCTTCCTTGTCATTAGCCCAGTGGCTGAGGCCTGAAAAGCCAACGGACATGGTCCAAAAATTTTAGCAATAACAAAAAGATCCACGAGTAGCAAACTGTAAGTTATTAGTCCTGTACCACTTTTGTAGCCCAAATCATACAACTCGCAAATTTTAAACCCACGTAATAGTGCTATAATGAAATGCACTCTGATTAGCATCTTGTTTCACTATTCCCATAAACCATATTCAAATACAAACAACATAATTTTATTGAGTAGTTAAGCCACAACTGACAATCATAATGGTCCAAAACTCCCAGCACAAAATCATGAGTTTATTTTTCTATTATTCTCACTGTTTTTCTCTCCAATTGTCAATAGCAATACCAAGGGGAACATGAACGAGTTGCTAGAAGGGCCGTTACGAAACTCGCAATTTGCTATGCATGAAAAAAAGAAATGGGAATACTGCAAGATATATAACATACCTTCTTCTACATCATTTAAGTACAGATGAATCCTCTCACTTGGGTACTCTCAAAGAGGATGATCTCAAAAGCTTAGCACATGTATAGGGTTCCAATTAATGTTTAGCTCAGTAGGATTGGGCAATACTAAATAAATGTAAGTTAATTAAGGTGAATGATAGGCTACGCAAAGGCATAAAAAAAATGTAACTTTATTAGTATATGTAAGATTATGTGTTCTTGGATTAATTAGTGTGTAAACAATGACTATTTTATTTCATGGAAATAATACATTATGGAACATACATAATGTAGAACTCAAAGCTACAGACAATCCCTTGAAAGAAAAAAGAAGAGGGTACAAGGCCAAAAGGTGTCTGAGTGAATGACACATGACCAAGGTTCAACAAGAAGTCAACAACATTATCGCATTTGCCACAAGGTCTCCTGAGAAAGGTGGGGTAAGGGAGCCAGGTGTACATACTCTATACCCAGTGTTTTAACAAAGAGAGACTGCAACTAATGCCCATTATGAAAATTCATTGCAAATTGCATTGAAAGACAAATGACCAAGGTTATATCATGTAGGAGAGGATTCACCTGCAGGAAGAAGATAGCCAGAAGGTCGAGTTCGTTGTATGTTTCCACGTAACGGAAAACCAAAGCCTGATAAATAGTTTACACCCATTACGATACATCACAACTATAAACATAAAATAATGTAACTAATAGTCAATGCACTCCGGTACAATTCAATTATAGTCTAAAACTCTAAGTCTCTAACTAGTGGCCAGTGCGTGCAAACTTGTAGAAAATCAAATGCTTAAGAAAGGTAACTCTTAGCCGTTGAATTACAAAAACAAACTGATCACGATTTTTTTCCCGCTTGCATAAACTACTTACTCTCTTTGGGTTGGCAAAAGGTGCAGAGTTTGATTCCCTGTATCCTTTTCATTAAGTGTGTAAGATTTTATGAAAATGAAAGGAGAAACATTAGAGGACAATGAGTCCTCAAAGCTCAAGTAATACGGACAACTTTGAGTTCGGCTAATCCTACTGCATGTGGAAATTGAACCTCTTTAACAATGCCCTGCGGCTTTCTGCTAAGAGAAGCTTTATACCTTTTCCTTTTATAATTCATCAACCTCAAAAATAACAGGCATAGACATATAATCACCAGTGAATACCTATGTCTATACAGTTTAGTAAAGCCAATGAATTAGCGTAGTGTGGAGAATATATAATTTGCCGGCATACTTCTCGCGACAAATGGAAACCTTAATACCACCAACTTAAACCCAAAGAGAATCTAAAAATGTTTTCCCTCTATCATTCATAGTTCGTTAACAAAAAACATCATGCCTAGCTCTAGATTCATAACATAGAGTTCGATTACTTGGTAAAACCCAAGACTTGGCCAAATAAGAAAAAAAAACATATAATTACTCTGCAATTTTTTGCTTTCTAAGCACATAAGACATTCAAACACTTATACAATCCCTATCTCCTTTACTAATCTCATGAAACAAACAGTCTTTGATGGAAATATGGCAAATGAACCCAATTACATTTACAAAAATATGGTCCCAATGCCAGCCTTACAAGAGTTAAAAACATGCTAAGATAATTTTAAAAAGAGCGAGGTGCAACAAGGTGACAAAGGCCCGTGTTGATGATGTGCAAGGCGCAGAACGAAGGCAAGGTCCTCATGCACACGAGGTAGAACATTTTTGTAAACACATCTGTATTTCCATAATAAAATACTCTGAAAGAATAATTATCTTTTTTTCTAAAAGAGGGCTAATATATGAGATAGGGATAATGGGAAAGGGGAAGGGTCGAAGAGAATAGTTAGAAAAAATATGGATTTTGCATTGCAGTGCACATCGCTTGAGCAGCTTATTCATAAAACACGTCTAAGCCGTCCCAATGCATTTTGGCAAGTGCCTTATTGGGCCTTAAGTCAAGCTTACACGCACTCGATGCATGTTTTTTTTTTTTTTTCAAAATAAGCAAAGAAGGGACCCATCAAAATATTAGAGAGAATTCTAGGAATCTAAACATTTGTTTATGAACTGAAATCCTTGTTCAGCACTGTCGCTCTTGCAGTAGAGTCTAGAGAAGTGTTAAGTATATATCCTATTTGATTTTAGATATGGGATGAATATGTGCCTTGGAACTTGGAAAAAGTAGCTGAAACTTGAAAAGGTGGCGAAAATCTGAAAAGGTAGCTGAATTTAAAAACTGATAAGATATTTAGATTAACTTTAAAATGTTTGGCAAAATAGCTCATATTTGGTAAAATAACATAAAAGGACACAATTATCATTTTGCACGCCTCAAAACGTCTTCAGAAAGTATGGAAGTAGAAATTCAAAATTTCAAATCATGATAAATGTCAAAGTAAAATAACGTAAACAAAAATTCAAATCAATAGACTTTCCACAATGCCCATTGTAATATCTTAAAAAAAACAAAGAGAACAAGGATAATGAGTAATTCATATTATAATTAAAGTATAAAAAAAAAAAGATAAAACATAAATAGGTAGTGTTTTCTTTCACATGCTAATTCAAGTAGCCTTTTGTTTCAGGTAGCTGAATTTTTACCACGCACTTTCCAAAATATAAGTTATACCAGAATTTTGGTCAAATAAGGTACCAGAAATGTCATGCCTAACAAAGCCTAATCACATCTGCAGCTGAAAATGGCCCAATGATGACCATACGAGTCCAATGCAATGCTAACAACTTTCAACAGTTACATGCAATAGGATTGATGAGCACGGGGGATACTAGGCCACCTTAGCAGTCCTAGGCCAATCTAAATTTTAAGTTCACAAATACTTCTGCATTAGCTTCTCTAGTAAAGTATCTCATTGCTTAAGCCTCAAGCTTGCCATACAGTGTGGCCATGGAAAAAACAAAGCAATTCAATCATGTCATGTCTGAGCCAATGCTGCTTACCACAAAATAATAACGTTCCCGTAAATTACAATGCTCACATATGCCAAACATGCCTTAGGAGTTAAGACATAAAATCATCAATAATTATAGAGAAACAAAAATAGATTTTAGCATAGAGGGATTAATACCAGATGAATCTTCTAGCCGAGAGATGAATGCTAACTGCAATAAAGCACCTGCAAACTCCATCAACAAATCATCATTTCTTGTCTAATAGTTGATGAATACAGTATCATTTTTCACCTGTACGATCAGTTGATGAATTGACAAAATATATTTGAAGATAAAGTAGCTGGTAAAGTAACAAGGAGTTATGCACACAATCTCTACATCAAACAACTAGAAGAACAATGTTGTTAGTGGTGAGATTGACACATCCATCAGCACATTCTAATCACTAGCCTACTAGCATTCATATTTGAGCCACGGAATGCCGTTGCTAAGCATGAGCCGTTCCTCGTAGCAATCTAATCCCAAATTCGCATCCTTAACAAAAAAAGCAATCTCATTTCTTTGCTATGTTTGATCATTCCACCATAAGTACAGCCTAATTAGCCAGTAATTTCGAATTAGTTTACTCCAAAACAACTGCAGCACATGATATCTAATCTAATTAGCGAAATTGCTGAATCAAAAGATTCAAAATCACTACTAAAATACAAACATTGACAGTTTTCTAATTGAACTGAAGCATTTCAAAGCAATAAGCTACTAAAACGATCAAAACAAGCATTAAAACAAAATTGATACTCAAGATTAAGAATTAAGCTCAACAAATTGAAAGTAAATGAAACAATAATGATATAGTTGGAGGAGAGGAGAAAATGATACCGATGATCATTCCGAACGTGACGACAGTGAGAAGTCCGAAGACGATTTTAATTGCATTCGCCATTGTTGAATGATTGTCCGAAAATGGTGCTCTAATTTGGCAGGGGTTTAAAGAGAGAGAAAAAGAGTGTTATTGACTTGTTAGATTGTTACTGGGTTTTATGGACGAGTCAGTTACGGATTTAGTATATGATCGAGTAGTCCACGGTTTATTTTCTTAATAACGCACACAGCTTCGTCAACCCAATACAGGTAGGCTGATTCCTAACTGGAGTACTTCCTCAAAATAAAAAGGTAGCACCAAAATGGATACGGACATGTGACACAGCATTCCGTAAATTTAAGACACAGAACTCGTTAAATCTAATAAAATATATTTTTATAGTTATATAAGTAACATACGATTTTATTTTTGAAAATATATTTGATATAAATTTAAATAATTGAAGGTAAAATTTGACTTTAACTGTAACTCAATTAGACTGGGCAAACGGGTCAACCGAGTCGGACCAGTTTAGGTTGGGTCAATTTCGTGTTTGCTGGCTTCAGATCGGGCCAGGTTATTTCGGGCTCTGGTCATTTTCAGATCAACTATTATCAAATTATTCATGGATAATAATCAGATTGTAACAATAAACATTCGGGTCGGGTTATAGTGGGTCTAATCAATTCGGATTTCGGGTAAAACTCGGGTCTTGAGTTCGTGTGTTGTGTCGGGTTATTCGGGTAGGGTCATTCTGGCCGGGTCAATTTTGTCAGGTCTAAACTCGATCTCATTTCTTACCCAAACCCATCTTCGAATCAATCTCCTTCGACATCTCATTCCTCGTCTAAAGAACATCATTCCCTTCCAATTCAACTCATTTCCCCACCATAAAACAACGCATACTATTTAGCTAAATTCAATTTGATTCCGTTCAAAACTGTGTCTAAAATGTGTTCAAATACCATGGACACATGTCAGACACTTGCCTAAATAAATAATGAAAGTTAGACACGTCTTTATAGGTGTCTGACACGTTTAACGTGTATATGACAAGTGTCGGTGTCGGACATGGGACGATTGATTAGAAGAAGTGTCTGTGCTACCTAGCTTGAAACTTTCTCATTCTTTTTTCAGTAGGTCTCTATAACAACTCGACCAACCACCGTCGTAACACAACTCCAATAAGATGGAATGTGTGCCTTTAGGCCCATTATTTGTCCTTGATAGCTATAATTTTAGTGTCGATTTTACCCCTATTTATACTTTTATTTGACTCGATTTTGTGCGCTCTGATCGATTAAAAGCTCATTTTACTATTTAATTAGTAATTATTAGTTTTATTATAATTATTGTCAATAATTGTTATTATCCGAGAATTGGTACTGGTTTTGTTGTCTTAATAATTGTAGGAAACGGGTTGCAAGAATAAGACAAAGTTTAAGAAGAAAGACGGGTCAAGAAGATTCTAACAAGGTGGGTCAAGTGAAATAAATTTGGAACAAATGAACCAAGTCAAGAATGTTCATCAATTATAATTTATCCACCTTCACCAATTTCAAATTCATCACAAATTAACCAGCAAACCAATACTACTATATGTTGGAGTAGTGTCCTCCTCAATAATGCGTCTACTCAATAAATCTCATAAAAGGAATATTTTGGATATATGTTATAATATACTTGTCAGCTGGTCAACGTTAATCGGTAATGATTGGCTGACTAGAGTTTGACATTACTGTCGTATGACGACGGTGATTAGCTGATCCCTTTAGGTCACACCTATAGGATGATGCCCAAATAGATAGACTAATTATTTATATGAGATATAGTATAATTAGTATCTTGTATATATTGACTTTTATTTAGTCAAGTGAATTTATTGTTTGATGACGAGTTACAAACTCGGGCCAAAGGTTTTTATTATTTAGTTATGTGATAATTAATTAATAATTTTTAGTTAAAATTTAGTAATTAATTCGTAATGTGTGTATATTGTGAGGCGGAGGTAATTAGTTAATAATATTTACAATAGGTTGTAAAATTAACTAATTAATTATTATAAGACACATTTTATATTGATAAAATGGTAAAATGTCACTTAATAGTTAAGTGTATATTATTTATTAATTTATATTATATAAGTGTTAAATAATTAAATTAATATTTTAAATTAATATTTAATTATATAAGTGTTAAATTAATATTCAATTATATTGAAAGGAATGAAATAACGATTTGTAAGGTTGGGACAAATGCCAATATTGCAGATCCTTTAACCAAGCATTTATCGCAGGCTAAGCATGATGGTCATGTAGTCTCTATGGGATTGAGGCGAGTGCCTGAATTATTGTAGATTATGTGATATGTAATAATTAGATATTGTATTAATTATTTCATATATGATAATCACATTTATCGTTTGAGTTTTTATAGTGTATAAACTCTAGTTTTTCAGTTTTAACTTAATTTAATACTTTGTTTTATCCAAATAGGTTGTATTGACAACGTTGAATTCTATTAAACTGAACTGGATTGAAATTGTATTTTGGTCCCTGGTTACTTAATGAGGTGACGTCTCAGAGTGACTAGATTATAAGTCGATTGATGGTGTATTCAACCACCATAGGGTCATAATGATGGCCGGTCGATTACATAGGCAGAATGTGGTGACACTCTGTCGGACAATGACCATTTATAGAATCCTCATGTTGCCTGGTCGTGGCGAGGATTTCTATTTATTCCTTTGAGTCAATTCTTTAGACTTGCGACTATTTGTCTAAGTTGGTACAGTTTTCGGTGGCTTTGATTTTTGTCCTAGGTCGCACCGTAAAAGGAGGTTGAAGGACATTTATTGGGTCATTGTGATCTGTATCAAACGAAGAAAATAGGTCAACAGGATTGTCCACCCTTGTCAGGGTTTATTATCTCAAGGCCAATCGAGGAGTTGTGACTGGAAATGCGTGGCCACGCTCGGATGAGATCTATGGTAGATTATCCGGTCAAACAGTTATACTCCAGATCGAGGAAACCACTTATGATTTGATCGTGTGCAAGTACGACTTGAAAGACACCTTGCATTGAGTGGGAGATTTAACGGACAAGAGAATTGGTAGCGCACACTTGTGTCAGACAAGTGGGAGATTGTTGGAGTAGTGTCCTCCTCAATAGTGCGTCTACTCAATAAATCTCATAAAAAGAATATTCGGGATATATGTTATAATATACTTGTCAGCTGGTCAACGTTAATCGGTAATGATTGGCTGACTAGAGTTTGACATTACTGTCGTATRACRRMGGWGATYAGCTGATCCCTTTAGGTCACACCTATAGGATGATGCCCAAATGGATAGACTAATTATTTATATGGGATATAGTATAATTAGTATTTTGTATATATTGACTTTTATTAAGTCAAGTGAATTTATTGTTTGATGAGGAGTTACGAATTCGGGCCAAAGGTTTTTATTATTTAATTATGTGATAATTAATTAATAATTGTTATTTAAAATTTAGTAATTAATTGTTAATTAACTAAATTAATTCGTAATGTGTGTATATTGTGAGGCGGAGGTAATTAGTTAAAAATATTTACAAGTGGTTGTAAAATTAACTAATTAATTATTATAAGACACATTTTATATTGATAAAATGGTAAAATGTCACTTAATAGTTAAGTGTACATTATTTATCAATTTATATTATATAAGTGTTAAATAATTAAATTAATATTTTAATTATATATGATAATTAAATATAAGTCTTATAAGCATTTGTGAGACAAATGTCGAGAATCAAAATGGACCGAAATATCAGAAGCGGGTTGACACTTGTATGTAACTAGATCATTATAAACTAAATTAACAAGTAATTCAGTAACTAATTAGAGATGTCTAATTAGGGGTCTAGGAATTTCAAGTGGTATTAGAGCTTTGTTGTTGCATGCATGTCGATTTTCGACTATTTTATCGAGTTATAAGATGACTTTATAAAATTGAAATTTTTGTGTTAAAATTGGTTTAGCACGAAAATTTTTAGTTGCATGTATACATTCTGACCTAAAAATGGTTTTGGTCAAATTTGGTTAATTATGGAATTTTATTGCTAATTAATTGATTTTTTCATCTTAAAACTGTCGTAATATGCATAAAATTGGTTAATAGTTAACTAAAAATAGTTGCATGTTAATTCTGGCCATGAAATTTTAGTATATTTACACATGCATGATCTACTTAGAGTAAGTAAGGATTAAAAAATTAATTTGATTAATTTTGCATGTTTATTGATTTTTAATAGTTAAATATCAATAAAATGTGATTATATTAGTTAAAAATCATTAAAATGTATTTTATGGCATGAAAATTTATATATGGTTACTTGCATGTTTTATACATTATATGTAAATTTAGAAAATTGATTTGATTAATTTATGTGATAAAATCAACGAAATGTAACCATATTTTTCTCATTTTTAATTGGAATTTTTTGGTAGATTTTTTTACATTTTTTAAGTTCTGGAAAATTTTCCAGAATACAAAAAAAAAAAAAAAAAAAAAAAAAATTTATTTGGTGATTTTTCGAAATTTTATATTTAATTTGGAATTAATATGTAAAAATTGCAAAAAACCGGGTTTAAATTGTGTATTTGATACAAAATAAAATTTCTTAAAAATTTTTGCTTTTTTTGGGTTATGGAAAATGTTCCATAATATTAGAAATTTCTTATTTTTTAAATTTATTAATTTTATATTTAATTTAGAATTAAATYGTAAAAGTTGCGAAAACCGTGTTTGATTTTGTATGTTTGATACAAAATAGACATTATGGAAATTTTTTTAATTTTTAAGTTCCTGGAAATGTTCCAGAATATAAAAAAATTTATTTTCAAATTTTTTATAATTTTATTATTTATTTGGATTTATTTCATAAA
>VHZZ01000952.1:15878-58732 GCA_009801015.1 Silene noctiflora
TGGAATCCTATGCCTCTTCATTCATTTTGGACTTCAAACATTGGGCTTGACTTTGCATTGACTTCACTTTGCATTTCCTCATTAATCCATTAAATATTCATGCAAAAACTCATGCACAATTCCATACTTAGTCCAATTCTTGCTCTTGACTTAGCCCTTGTACTCTAGATTTGCATATTTAGTAGAATTTAGCTCCTAAGAGCTCAATTACCTACAAAACATGTTAAGACAAGCAAAAGCAACTAGAAATACAATATTAGCTCAAAAACACTAAGATAAGGGCTAAATGACATGAGAAATTGAGCTAATAAAAGGGGTTAAAATGTATAAATAAAGCACTTATCAGTGCTCCCCAGTTTGACACCGCCTCAATCTTGGTAGGATCCACAACTACCCCATCCTTAGAAATCACATGGCGCAGAAAAGCCACCTTCTACAACCAAAACTCACACTTGGACAATTTAGCATACAACTGGTTATCGCGCAAAGTTTGCAATACCAGTCTCAAATGCTCATCGTGCTCTTCCTTAGTCTTGAAATAGACCAGGATATCATCAATGAACACTACCACAAACCGATCCAAGAACTGGTTGAAAACCCGGTTCATCAAATCCATGAACACTGTTGATGCATTGGTCAACCCAAATGGCATGACCACATACTCATAATGACCATACCTTGATCGAAAAGTTGTCTTTGGTATGTCTTCATCCCGAATCCTGAGCTGATGGTACCCCGACCTTAGATCGATCTTAGAAAATACTCTGGCCCCACTCAACTGATAAAAAAGGTCATTAATCCTCGGCAATGGATACCTGTTCTTCACCGTCACATGATTCAACTCCCTGTAGTCGATATATAGCCTCAAGTTGCCATCCTTCTTCTTCACAAATAGAACTGGAGCACCCCAAGGAGATACACTAGGTCTAATGTACCCCTTATTGAGCAATTCATTCAACTGCTTCTTTAACTCCTCTAACTCCTTAGGACCCATATGGTACGGGGCCTTTGAGATAGGTCTTGTCCCCGGCTTCAACTTCACACTGAAATCAATATCTCTCTGCGGAGGTAACCCTGGTATCTCATCTGGAAAGACATCCCTAAACTCACCCACCACCGGTATCTCCAAAGCCGATGCCTCCTCTATCCTAGTGTCCTTCACGTGGCAAAGGATCATAGGATAGCCCTTCCTCAGGTACGACTTTAAAGTCATCGCTGCAATGATCTTGACTTTGGGTTTGACCACAAACCCACGGTAAGACACTCTAACTCCCTTAGGCCCTTTTAAAGTGACCTTNTTTAAAGTCATCGCTGCAATGATCTTGACTTTGGGTTTGACCACAAACCCACGGTAAGACACTCTAACTCCCTTAGGCCCTTTTAAAGTGACCTTGTTCTGGTGACAGTCTATAGTAGCACTATACCTCCTCAACCAATCCATCCCGACTATAATCTCAAACCCATCTATAGGAAATTCAAATAAATCAACCGGAAAGTTGACTTGTCCAACAACCATAGACACCCCCTTATACAACTTCCCACATGATACAGACTCTCCCGATGGTCTAAAAACTTCATCTCTTATAAACTCATACTCCCCAAAACCCATAGACCTTGCATGACTCCTAGACACAAAAGAATGCATTTCTCCCAAATCAAACAAAACAAAAGAGGGAGTATCATTGATAAGGAATGTATAGGTGACCACTTGGGCATCGTCCTCTTCCTCTTTCTTATCCATCATGAACAGCTTGCCACTGTTCTTCTGTCCTTCACCCTGCACTGTGCTAGCCGATGCAGTAGATTTAGCAGCCGAGTTCTGATTTCCATTACCGTTCTGTCGCTGATAGTTCCCACCATTGTTACGGTTGTAGTTACTGTGGTTGCCTTGACTTCCCTGGCTATGCCATGACCAGTTGTTTGTTCCTAGCAATACTCTCCCCCGGTCCCCGAGAAAAGTCATCTCTCATCTGCCCCTGGAAACCATTCACGCCGAAACTGATACACTCATACCTCTTGTGGCCAGAACCGCCACAGTTGTAGCATAGCAACCCGGAGCTACCACTGTAGCTCCTACCACCACGGCCTTTAAATGACGATCCTCCACTGAATCCAAAGCCACCAGAGGAAGCTCTCCCCTGGTTGAAGTTCCCCCTCTTGAACCCAGAAGTCTCGGTGCCCTCACTGTCAGCTTTCCTCTTTTCATCACCCTTCTCCTTAGCCTCCTTGGTCATATCGGCCAACCTCTCAGCGTTCCCAACCCTCTCATATATCTCTTTCAAGTCCGTCAGGACCTCGGAACTTAGCCTCTCTAAAATCTTCACCGATAGCCCCTTCTCAAAATGGAGTGTTAGGCTCAACTGGTTCATCTCTAAGTCGTCCATATAACGGGCCAGCTCATTGAATTTGCGGTAGTACTCCGCCACGGTCATACCCTCAGTCACGCGGAAGGAGTCAAACTCCGCCCTCATATTATTCTGAACATGTTCTGGTACGAACTGGTGCCTCATATCCGAACTACCTACATGCTTTAACAAATCATATATGTAACACATATCCTAACATGTTACTATCTATCCAGTCATGCTCAGCACTTCAATTCATAACCACATAGCCACATATCCTCCACTAAGCTCATAAATATAACATCAAACATACATGTAAAGCATATAAACATACAACGACCCTTGACACCCCATAGTGACCGGTTCAAAGTTATAAAGTCAAAATGTGGCTTTAGGATGTCTACCAAGCCTTTGCGGTAGTTCTAAACAACTCCTACCCGAGTTCATTTTATTTAGACACCCTATAATCATTTTGGTCATTGGTTTTTGGTTCCAAAATCGTCGCTCTGATACCACTTGTAACACCCCCATATTCCAAGGTACCTTATTAAGGACTACCTTAAGGCAAAAGAGTGCTACCATCTCGGTTACCCGAGGTAGTGTACATAATAGAAACCATAATGAAACATAATTACAAGATTAACTTATTAAAAAGGTTACAAGTCTTAAACACCCCCATACACCAAGGTGTCTTACCAAGGACTACCCCAATATATACGGGTGTTACCATCTCGGTTACCCGAGGTAGTGAACATCATAGAAACCATAATGAAACATAATTTAAAGATTAACTTATTAAAAAGGTTACAAGTCTAAAAAACGATTACAACTCTAAAATCCAAAATGTGATAAAGTGTAAAACAACAATATGCGGAAGCTAGACTACAAAAAGATTGGTGATGAATCAGCCCTGCCAAACCCCGCAGCAACATCAATATCGACATCCATCATCACCTGCTAAACCAACTGCTCACCATCCCCGAATGGATCACCACAGTTTTGAAAGCATAAACGGGGTCAACCAACTATAAAACAATATAATATAATACAAAACATAAGCATCCATAGTAACTGTAACCAACATCTCCATACTCTATAGTAACCAGTAACCGACTACACACCGAGCCAGATTACCCATCGCAACAGGTAATCCAAGCCTCCAGTAGGGACCGCAGCCTTACCACCAAAATCCCCGCTCATCGCAACAAGCGAACCCAAGTCCATTAATGTGCACATCCCCTTTGCGTCGAGAAACACAAGAGGCGAACAATGGGGTGAGACTATCTCTCGCAATGGCTCACAATCCAATACCAATACTAATACCAATGCCAATACAATATCATCATCATCATATCTTAATCATAAAGTAATAACAAATATCGTCACATCATACATCATACCCTACCTGAATAACAATCCAATCAACACAGCAAAAGTCTAGAAGGTTTCTTCTACAAAATCGCCTCCTAGAATAAAAGCACTCAATCAATACAAGGGAATATACGAGCTAATCCCCAAAACCCCCAAAATACCCAATTAGGGTTTAATCAAAGTAAATCAAAATCATAAAAGGCTAAGCCAATAAACTTACCCTGACGATTACGAAAGCAACGATGTGAAAGCCCCAAAAATGATGAACTCAAGCCTTGGATTGATAAGAATAGAAGAGAAGTAGTGTCGATGTTTTGTTTTTTTTGTGAAAAGTGTTTATAAATTGTTTTAGTGAAATGTTTTAAGTAAATCTCACGCTAAACATGCTTCCCGTTCTATTTATATCAAACCGCGGAAAAATCCGTAACGGACCGAACACTTGGTCGAGTACAAGACACTCGACCGAGTATGACACACTTGATCGAGTAAGCTGCACTCGACCGAGTGCTAACACACTCGTCCGAGTTCACAACAAACAGAACTCTGACAGACTACACACGACAGCTACTCGGTCGAGTAGCCTAAGGCCGCCCTAAATCTGATGTATTACATCGGGTTGTTATAAATGGTATCAGAGCAACCCTGCGACCGTGGGGTAGTGAGCATGTGGTCAAGAGTACCCGGTTCACCCACCTAGCGGAGGAGGATTCTGGGATTGGTTGCGGTCAGCTTCTGAGGCACAACGAGGACGTTGTGTTCTTTAAGTGGGAGAGTTTGTAACACCCCAAGAGATTGAGAGGAAAGTTGTCCCACATCGGGAAAATAAGGAGCTTATGAGATGTTTATAAAGAATTTCACCCACCACTTAGTAACAAGGCCTTGTGCTTTTGGGCTTAAGTGAGGACAAATAATAGTCCCAAAGGTACACATCCCATCTTATTGGGGTTGTGTTACGACGGTGGCGGGTCGAGTTGTTATATCGTTGTAGCCAAATGCGCCCATGTATGTCATTTCCGCAGGACCATAATAAAATATTTACACTTTCTCGGTTACTTGGCTGACGCCTCAATGAACCCGGGTTGACTAGCGACCTACCTATTTACTCTAAATCACAAATGTGGTTTCCGGTTAACTATGTCAAAAATTATTGTAAAATGAATCAACACTTAACTAGATCTTAAACAATGTCTAGTTAAAAATGTTATCAATTGTCACTTGTTTTAAGGGTGTGGGTTTGCGGGTGAGACATGGGATAGGATGAGACTGGATGTGAGTGATTTGAAGGGGTTTGTGTGGCCGAGGGAATGGGTGGAGAGCGCTTGGAAGGAGTTGGGGCTGCGAGATAGAATATATTTTATGCTAGGCTGTTGGGCGGTTTGGCAAAGTCAAAATAAGTTGGTGTTTGAAAATGAAATTGCGAGGGATGAGAAGTTTGTTCGTCGAGTGAGGGAGCTGGGGGCGGAGTTGTGTGATTTGGAAGCTCATAACATTGAGATACGAGCTAAGGGAGGTAATAACATCATGACAGAGTGGATGAGAGGGGAAAGGAGAAGATATCAGAAGAGCTGGCGACGAATAGAGGTCCAAAGATAGCGCGAGGGTGGACGAAGGCTATGGAGTGAGCCGTCAAGATTAACGTCGACGCTGGGGTGAAAGAGGGTGTGAGGACTGGTATGGGAGTGAGTATGACAATGTTATGTGAGGTGTATCATGGCAGCAAAGTGAGGTCTTGGCTCCAAGTGTGGTAGAGGCTTTGGCGATCTTACTAGGAATGGATGAAGCGAGAAAAATGGGGTGTGATCGAGTCACAGTGGAAAGCTATTGCTCCGTTATTATCGAAGCACTTAAAAAATACAAAAAGGGTCGTAGTGGTTTACTTCGTATTTTTGAAGATATTTACGTTCCTGTCTTTCCCTTAACAATGTCGAATGGTCGTTTACTAGTAGAAACAATAATCGAGTTGCACATGAGCTTTCTCATATTAGTCCTTGGTGTCTCGGTAGGAGATGTTGGTATGATTGTTTACCATTGAACGTTAACCGATGTGCTTTAATTGATCGTTTATATATTAATGCATTAATACCCTTATATATATGGGTTTCTTTCAAAAAAAAAAAAAAAAGGATGTTATCAATCACATGGTGGAACTATCTCACCTCTTAACTGAACCGTGTAGTCCCAGCAAGTAGTGTTTACTAAAGGTTTTTCCATCTAGATAACATCGAAGTATCCATAGTTATCCTAGCTAAATTTGAGAATTTATTTTCACTTGGGTGTTTCATCAAACATGGTGGTGTTCTTTGCTAGGCAAAGCAGACATATAATACAAAGTAACCAAACGATAATACAACTAGGTTTAAAGCCCTTGCATTGTATGATTTAATGAATTTAATTATTTAAATACAAAATTATAAGTAGATATTATTAGATATGTGTGTCGAAATTCATTTTTTTAAAATGAATAAATCTAATTATATATAAAGTCATGATGTCATATAACTATTTTACGAATATCATAACCTAGAGTTAATTTTTAGTTCATGGGATTTCGAATGCTTGTGTTTACCACAACAGTAGTGGATGATCTTATTGAGCTCAATTAAACAATTCTAAGAGAAATATTGGATTATTTTTATTTAAAGGAGGCGGTGTTAATTATGTTTGGACAAAATATAACAACTCTTATGAAGGCGAATTACTATTTGGCGCGATATATAGCAGCTCCAATTCTAGGTAGCATGGATGTTTCTACCATCTACGTGTCCGTATCCAACAATCCAACATGGTGTTAAATACCGATACTCATGTTCCGTATCTTACATTTTATTACTTATATTTAGGGACGTGCTAAATCCCATGTTCATTTCTAATCGTTTTCACGTAGGATTAAGTAAAATCGTGCGCGAGATTTAGCAATTACGTATATTTATTAGGTATTGTTCATTCATGTACATGATTTACTTAATTATGTACAACATTACCCACTTTACCCTTCTCATTTAAACCTTTCTTTTCAATCAATCAAAGTACCACCCTTCCCCCACAACCAGTCTGCCACCCCTCTCCCCAACCGCCTGTCTCCTTTGCCCACCGCCTGAAGCTCATCATCCTCCTAAGAGTTGTATCACATGACAAAAAAAATGATGACTTCTACCACCCTCTCCCAATTGTTGGTGTGATTTGTAATTACGCACTGTTTGGAATAAGTAGGGCAAGTAAATTCATAAACAATAACAATTAGTTTATAACAGTCAATTTAATTGCTTGCATCACACCCTTCATCTATGCAACACAATGTGTCTAGCATAATTTATGATGCTGATTTACTTGTTCAATATGATTAAGGTGCATAAATTAATCCTTCATGAAACCCTAATTGCATAAACTAACATTAATTGTATTTATATCTAATTAATTTGATACAAAAAATATACAGTCCGTATATGATTAAGTTACATAATTGATTAAAAGAGATTGCTAGTTCAAATACCAAAGTTGAGATGCATAATTTGTTGAATTTGATTAATCTTTTAGATGAAGATAAAAAACGAGAACTTGTTTTTTGTTTCTAAGTAAAAGGGTAGACCTTGGAAAAAAATATGGCAAAGAGTAGATAATGAAGTAAAACACTTCCATTGAAAGAAGAATAAAGTTTTTATTAGATGATATAACATGTTCATCTTGTAATGGTTTTCGCATCGATATCCGTATCGGCTACCTAGTACCTAGTATATAGAGACGAATTGGTACGTTCCCCGGATAAAGGAACTTTGTCAAGTTTGTGAAAAAGGTGATAGTTAGACGTCTTATCAGCATGATCTAATTCGAAATAGGTAGTGGATAAGATAATTATTCCGTCATTGTCAGAGTGATCAAGTGAGTAACAAATTTGTCCAACTTTAGAAACAAATCTTAATCATCATCGTTAGCTACCAGCTCCATGACAATTCACCTTTCTCATTCTCCCTCTTCTCTTTCCTCCAGTTCAATTCCACCTAATTTCTCTTCATTTATTCATCAACTTCTTCATTTAAACCCTTGTAATTCTCATTTCCCCAATTCAATCACTTCTCTTTTTTTTTGGTTTACAATTCAATTACTTCTCTAAATCATCATTATTTTGCTAAATTCAACAATTTCATACTTTGATCATCCATATTTCGGTACTATTTATTCGTTGAATTTTGGAAGTTTCGATTTAATTTAATTTAATTAATCAAGGTGAATAATGAGGATTGAGAATGAAGGTGATGATGATGTATCGGTTCCACCGAGACACCTTGTTTTTGCGTATTATGTTACTGGACACGGATTTGGTCACGCTACTCGTGTTGTTGAGGTCTATATTCTTTTTTTCTCTTTTTTAAATTCACTCAATTCTCCAACATTTGTTGTACTTTGATGTTGTGTTATTTGATTAATACCCGCCCAACGGAGAATTTGCCATTTTTCGATTTTTTAAAAGGTTACTGTATCGCATTAAAATTTAAAAGTACTAGTTACTTTGACTTGGAATTCTGGTTTCGTCACTGGCTCACTGCCGACATTGTACTTTTAGGGTGTGTTTGGATAGGAAAAAAGGAGGGAAAGGGAGGGGAGGGGGAAAGGGGGAAGAGAAAGGAAGGGAAAGGAAGGGAAGGGAAGGGAAGAGAAAGTTAGGAGGAAGGGAGTGTAAGGTTGAAGAAATGTATGAGTTTTGGATGAAATATATATTGGAAAGTCAACACTTGATTTATGGTGTTATTAGGGAAGGTCTACATCTTGTTGTTATAGGTCGAGTTCATACTTCAATGATGTCTAACATTCTTTAGTTGGTGAAGTTTGATAATTTTCAGTGGAGATAATGTCAATGATTTGATTTGGTAGGGTTAATCACCTGATGTATGGTGTTATTTGTTTGACTAATCACTTGAAGTCTATTATCATTTGTTTGTTCTTTTGGATATCCTATATATTGAGAAATTCTCTATGAAACAATTCATAAGACAAGAAACATTTTTCAATAAACTTTTGTTCCTAGTTTCTTTTAATTTTTATGCTCTTGGTCATTGGGTATTCTTTTCATTTTTCTTCTTTACTATCACATTTTCACCAGGTTGCTCGAAATCTGATTCTTGCTGGGCATGATGTTCATGTGGTCTCAGCTGCTCCCGACTTCGTGTACACTACTGAAATTCAATCTTCTCGCCTTCAAATTAGAAAAGTAAATTTTCTGCTTTAAATTCCTGTCTACGTCTCTCTCTTAATTGTTAAATTTGTGCTATGCGTAGAAAACAAAAGGCTGGCATTTTGTATAGGAACTCCCTGATGATTTTGTCATTTGATTGTGACTTATAAGCAGTATAAGGTATTACATTATTAATGTATCTATCAGAAGGGACATGCTTCGTGGCAATAATTTTTTCATGGAGGTATTCGTTCCTCTGTGGGTAGAGGGGTAATACTGCATACATCCGATCCCCCTTACCCTGCCATTTGAAGGAACCCTTGAGGCACGCAGTAATGTTGTTATTGTATTGGTGCTTGTGCATTACAAAGAATCGTAATTGGAGTTCATCAGGAATGGTTGATCTTAAACATGACGAGATGTTTCATGGAGCTTCCGTTGGTTTCTTTTGTATTTAATTTGTTTTGTTAATTATGTCTTATGTGCTGATGACTTTACAGTTATACCTGCAAGTTCATTGTTTTCATAGTATAAACGGTGTTGGAATTACATAAAAGTGAGAACAGTTCTACAACACGTGTACTTTGCATGAGAACAGTGTTCTATGTTTAATTGGTAGTCTGCAATTTGAACCTGTTTCTTGAGATAGATGGTCTGTAAGGCGGAAAAAAGCACAAGCCGCTGTTGTAGCACGTTGATATGTTTGAATATAGGATGAATACTATCTTGAAGGAGAGATTAAAGGATAAAACTAACAGTCAAGAGTTGGGACTTGTATTTTCTAAGCTGACACCATGCATATGAGTATATATGAGTAAACAGTGCGTTGATACTGAAATAATTTGGGTTGGCTGACATGAATCATCCTTTGAAATTGTCAATGACGGATTGCATACATAAATTAAATGAAATAAAACAAATGGGAAAAGGAGGAAAGGGAAACAAGCAACTTGATAGCTATATCGATCTAAACATAAAGCTCTGGAAGTCATAAAACTAAAAAACTCCTGTTCTAAAAAAATTAACCAAATAATATTTATAAATTAATAAATTTAATAAATTATAATATTAAAGATAAGTAAGAAACATGTTATCTTTCATATGAGAAATTATTAGTCATATACCAGATTATTTATCATATGCCAAATTAGTAAATGGGCCCATAATGATTCTCTCTAAATCACTTTTGGTTGGATTATTGACACGAGGAAGTTATTATTTACTGCAGGTCCTGTTAGACTGTGGAGCAGTTCAGGCAGATGCCTTGACAGTAGATCGCCTGGCCTCCTTGGAAAAGGTAACTTGCTAACATTGCCTGTGATGGTACATCTTTGGAAAGGCATTTGATATCTTAATTTGGAAAGGCAAAAAGCCCAGAATAACAATAGCTCTTATGCCCACATTGCGGGGAGCGGGGAAGAAAAATATAGTGAAGTTCCTAGATTAATTTCAAGCTAGGCGTGTTCTTGGGGTATTAATAGAAGTCAATCATTTGCCAATCCTTTCTTTACTATTGAGTTTTGAACATAATTACTCACCATGTTTCTATTTTGCTTTTTTTTAGTACCATGAGACAGCTGTGGTTCCTCGAGAGTCTATTTTGAGGACTGAAGTTGAATGGCTGAACTCTATCAAGGCAGACTTAGTGGTAATTCATTGTTTCTACATATCTGTCTACCCTCCCTAGACCTATTCATTTTACATACGTCAAATTTAATGTATTAACCAGGGAGGTATTAGACATATACCTATCATGGCATTCGTGGCTTTTTGACAAAAGTAGTGTTTTTGCTGAATAGATTTCAGATGTTGTTCCTGTTGCATGCCGTGCTGCTGCTGATGCTGGAATCCGTTGTGTGTGCGTCACAAACTTCAGGTACAATGTCCTCATGACTTTTTTTGTTTTTTGATGGAAACATCCTCATGACAAATACTGAATTGAAAAAGTGGTACTTCTTAATTAATTCCTTATTGGCTTCATTCTTTTCACTGTGAACTAGTCCAACAGATCAGTGTTAGTTATATATCTAGTGGTGAATAAAATCCAAAAAATGCATGATTTTAGTAAGGCTTTTGTTGGAATATAAATCCATGTGTGAGTGTCCCACATTGGTCGGAGAAGAGAGATTGTACTAAATCAAGAGAGCTACTCCTCCTATCACCAATTGGTTTTAAGATGTAACCTCACTTGTGTTTGTCGAGTGGCCGGTCTCTCCTCCGTTCGGGCAAGGCTCAGGCCCATGTTTATGTTCTAACAGCTTTGTTATAGGAATCTGACATATATCAGTAAAGGACAGACAATAAGAAATTACTTGTTTTAATTGAGTTTCCATACTAAAATTTGTTACATTTAGTCTGGAGCTTCTCTGATTGTTTACCTGTTCTCTTTTTAGATTCTGACGTTCAGTAGCCATGATGTTTACATCCATCATCTAAAACTTCTTTCTATAATTCTATCCTAAACTGTGTTCCTTTCCAAATAAAAAATAAAAAAATCCACGTCACTTAGGTTTTTTTGTGTGTTTTTTTCTTCTGACAGCTGGGATTTCATTTATGCGGAGTATGTAATGGTTGCTGGAAATCATCACCGTTCAATAGTTTGGCAGGTATGTTAAATACGGAGTATATCATATTCAGAGTTGGGATTTCATTTACGCGAGCTTTAAAGAATTTCATGACCATGTAATAATACTCAAGGGAAAACAGACAGCTAATTTCTACGTGTAATCTTGGTAGTAAAAAAAACTAAGAATAGGCAAAGCCATGCCTTTTTTCAAATGTGTAGTACGCGATTTTGTCACTGAATGAACTTCGTCTTTCATTCACTTATAATGAATGATATTTTGCGATGGTGATGTGTGTATGAAATGATATTCCACCCACTAAATATGTCATAGGAAATATTTGGTCTTTGAGTTGCGAAGTGTATTCTACACACGCTTCTTCATTTAAGAGAGATGTATGTGTCATATGATTTTAACAAGATTATACTTGCATTCAGTACATTGTAGACGCTATTTTTCACCGAATCAAAATGACTGATAATGTGCTATGTCATTTCAACTCAATTTTATTCAATATGTTTTAATTGTACAAGAAGACATTAAAGATCTCATGATTGTCACCAGAAGGAACTGCTCGCTAGAGACTATGCATCTTCCTCTTGGTGTCTTTTCTAAGTGGATGTTCGACCCAATTGAACAACAACGACAACAAAGACTTAACCGACCAACATGATGTTGGGTCGACTAAGATGAATCATCCTTCGAAATCATTCAAAATAATGAGAATATAATAGTAGAAGAAAATTAAAGTGAAAATGTTTTAATTAAAAAATAAAATAATTAGAATAGTAATAAAAATAAATAAGAATCAAAATCCCATCCTTCACCCAAATTCTCTCTCTTCAGAGTGCACCTGCTCTCCATCACCATATTTTGCGCATTGCCAAGTAACTTCAAATTGTTTTCAATAACCTTTATCCTTGTTAACTAGGGTCTTCCTCCCTTCACAATCTTATCCAGTCTTCAATCTTCAAGTCTTCTAACTGGGGTATCAGGCTGTCTCCATTTCACGGCCAAATGATCTTAACCGATTCTCCGTCATCTTATCTTCCATAAACATAATCTCCCTAGCCATCTCATTTCTGAGTTGATCCTTCTTTGAATCGCCACAGATTCACCTTATTATACGCATCTCCACTGCATTCATCGTTGTTTAGTCCATTTGAAGGAGATTTAAATTAGGACATGCTTTGAAAGCAGTTGCACAAAAATTTCTGAAGACAGTTGAAGACTTTGGTCCAAGTCTGTTACAATGGGAAGAAGACATAGAAATACATTCTTTGTGATCAATATCCCTCTCTAGTCTCCAAAAAATTTGTTCTTGTGATAATTGGAGCTTGTCGGCCAGAGTCTTTAGCATTTATAATGTCAACAATGGATTGTCAATATTTTACCTATGTATTCCAGGTCTGTTACAAATGGGAAGATAGCTTTACCACCTTAAAATACATTATCTATGATTAAGATATCCCCATGCACAGTGACATTCATGATCCTAATGGATGTCTTGTTTTGTGTTGAAGCTCTGCAACTCCCCTCATACTCCCTTCCTCACTTCAAAATTAGTTCTTGTGATAATTGTAGCCTGTTCTGTGAGAGTCTTTAGTTTTCTTTTTTTATAATGTCAGCACTAGATTGTCAATATTTTACCTATGTTCTTAAAGTTACGCCCGGGCTCTCTTCCGAACTTAAAGTCATTAGTAAACCCATTTTGAGCATGTTTTCCTATAAAATGCTATACTGCAAATAGTTCAGTTACTTAAGTATCTAGATGCAACATTTTTTAAGCTGGAAATTTACTCTCATCTTCTAACATTTTCAGATTGCGGAAGATTATTCTCATGCGGAGTTCCTGATTCGGCTTCCAGGATATTGCCCAAGTTAGTCATGATTAACATGCTACAATATGATTAATTGACATTATCTTATGTGGAGAGCTCGTAATACTTACCTTTATTTGCAGTGCCTGCATTTCGCGATGTTATTGATGTACCTCTCGTTGTCAGGAGGTTACACAAATCTCGCAAGGAGGTTTGAAGTCTTAACTCCTGATGCTTGCCGTTCGCACCCTCTAGTACTTTATGTTATTTAATTTTTATTAAGCACTTTAATGCATTTATATAGGTAAGGGAAGAACTTGGGATTGAAGCTGATACAAAACTGCTGATCTTAAACTTTGGTGGTCAGGTAGTTGTTCAGTTATCCCTTAGTCTTATGAGATAACCTTCTTCGCTTGACCAAGAAACAAAATACAGATTATTTAGAATGAAATCTAGTATCTAACAAGCTACTATATGGGCTGGTCTTCAAGTCTTACATTGTTATCATTGCTCTAAGTTGAATCGCCTTGCTGAATTCTCATCTTTAGACGTGCATGTTTTGAGTATATTATGAATGTTATCATAAACTCTTGGTTATTTGTTTCCATTATTATTTTGTCTATTGCAGCCATCAGGCTTGAATTTCAATGAAGAGCATTTACCTCCAGGCTGGAAAGGCCTGGTAAGTAGGTTTATGTAATTTTTTTTTTTTAATAAACTGAGATTTTTATACTCCACAACTTACACTGTTATCTAATTCCTTTCCTGAAAAAGGTATGTGGAGCTTCTGACAAAGACGTGCTTCCGCCAAGTTTCATAAAGCTAGCTAGAGATGCGTATACACCTGATGTGATTGCAGCATCTGATTGTATGCTTGGTTGGTACTAAAATGTGTAACTGTGTGAAAAACTGAAAACGTGATTTTTTCGAGAGGTATGAATCATTTTCATTTTTTTTTGTATTTCAGGAAAAATTGGATATGGAACAGCAAGTGAAGCCTTGGCATACAGGCTGCCTTTCGTGTTTGTACGCAGAGATTATTTTAATGAAGAACCTTTTCTAAGAAATCTTTTAGAGGTAGGTATTTGAGTTTTAAAAAAATTATGTTTTGGTTCCGAGGCATTGCCAATGTTTTTTTTGTCTGTGTCTAATGTCAAAATCTGGTTATCACTGTAGTATTATCAATGTGGTGTTGAGATGATAAGGAGAGATTTACTTACTGGACACTGGAAGCCCTACATTGATCGTGCTATGAGTTTGAAACCCTGTTATACAGGTGGTACAAATGGTGGTGAGGTATGTTTACAACTTGTATGTGATTGGGAAATCTTTGTTATGGCAGCAATATAGAGTAACGAATCTAAGGACTACTTGTTCTCCTTCCCTTCTCTCCTTTTTCAAGAAGCTTTTCTGCTAAAACGTAGCAGAGGTATGTGGGCCTTATACTATACATTCATTGAGCACCTGTTCAAAGACCTTAAATTTATTACCCTTGCCTGATGACAGATTAACGTAACACCTATGTAGCACATGGGAAACGCCTACCACATACAAGGGTGGTTTCCATTATATTTGTTCTGTAGAAAGATGCAAATAATCTGATTTATTCATATTAGGATCCTTTGCTTGTGAGATAAACATCTCGCATCAGTCTATATAAAGGGACAATTAAACCCTTCTATCTGAAACCCGTGCCACTGGTTTTCTGCTTACTTTCAAGAGTATTTCCATGAGTTTGACGTTTTTTTTTTTCTATTACCTTGGAGAACTCTCTTTTGGAATATAGTTTGGGGGTTAAAAAGGATTTTTGGGTGGAGGGGAATACCCGAGTTGGGCGAGTTCCCTTTTTGTGCCGCTGTATGGGTTTGCTATTGGATTATATTTTAATGCTTTTAAGCCTAGTGGCATTCATTTTGTCTTTGAATTAAGAGGTTAAGCTCACCTCCATTTGTGTGATGTTCTCTTTCCATATTGATAGTGTTTTTACTTGTCTTTAACGTTTGTAAGTGTCATTGCAATGAGATTATCCGATCCATTTTTTACACATGATGTGTGTACAGCCTTTTTGACGCATAGGAGTTATATTTCGTGTTCATTTTCAAAATTGCAGGTAGCTGCACGCATTTTGCAGGATGCTGCTGTTGGGAAATACTACGTCTCAGATAAGGTCAGTGAAGGAATTCCAAGTTACTTGATAAATGTTTCCATCACCATAAAAGTACTTGTAAAAAATCTACACTTCACTGTCTGCTTCACTCCTCCAGCCCTGGCCTTGTATTGCTCATTAACATTTTCTGAAAATTCTATGCTATGTTCTGCTCGTTCTTATTCTCATGTTTTGTGGTGGGTTCTTCAATGCAGTTTAGTGGTGCTAGAAGATTACGTGATGCTATCGTTCTTGGTTATCAACTTCAAAGAATGCCTGGTAGAGATCCAGAGCTCAGTATTCCTGAATGGTACGCCAGCGCACAATATGAACTTGGTCGTCGTTCTGGCTCTCCTAAGCTTGGTACTGATGGAGCAGTTGAAGATTCTGAGAGTTTGTGAGCCTCTAAAATCTTTAGTAGTTGTTTTGCTTATGACAGCAGATTCACTGATATTTTGTCTTTCCCAGATACAAGGAGTTCGAAATTCTTCATGGTGATCTTCTTGATCTTCAAGATACAAAAAGTTTTTTGAGTAACTTGGCTGAACTTGGTAAAGATACTGAGAAAAATGCAAAGCATCACAGGCGGGAGAACAAGGCTGCTAAAGCATTTTTCAACTGGGAGGTTGGTGTTTTCTTCTATCCTAGGACCTTGCTTCATGCTTCTGGTTGTTATTGTCAAATTGTTAGGCAATTAACCCTTTGTCAAACGAGTATAAAATATTGATTATAGTGCTCGATGCTAACAAAAGAATCTTGTTACCCACTTGCACTTAGTAAAAGAAAGTCTATTTCTATCGTAAAGCACAGCCAATTTAGAATGATAAAAGATAATTTATCTCAGTTGAATGTAGATTCTTATTTTCTCTTTGCTGGCCACAAAGCTCGACAATTAGTAGTTTTTCATACCAAGAACAGTATGAGACTGAGTGTCATAAGCCTTTATTTTTATCATTTAGGTAGTTTTTTTCACTGTGGAGTATCTTCTCTATTTCTCTGTTGAGATGAAAACTGAACACTTGAGAGGTTGGTGTTTTGTTATGTCTAAAACAAATTTAAACAACTGAAAGAAGTCTACAATTTTTGCTGCCTGAAACTATATAATCTTACATGGAGATATATATAGTTATAAATATCTTCCCTTCCACACCTTACTTATTCTTTTGGCAGGTAGTACACTTTTTCCGCAGTCTTATATTTTCTCTATATTACTAATAGGAGGAGATATATGTGACCAGAGCACCTGGAAGGTTGGATGTTATGGGAGGAATTGCTGACTATTCTGGGAGCCTTGTATTGCAGGTGATTCCTTGAGAGTCCTCTTTTGGTAGCATAATTGTGACTTTCTGAAGCATTATCTGGCATTTATTATGTTCAAGAACTCTATATCTCTATTATTTAAAGAAAGTTGACTGTTAAATGTCAAATATTCATTGGCCGTGATTGCCTTTTGAAGTCACTCCGCAGTTTATGCGTCAGGAGACTGTCATATATGGAGCTACAGCTATCTTTCTTTTAATCTGTTATCTAATTATGGAAATCATGATGGCAGATTTCTCTGGACCTCTAGATATGTTGATAGATGTCACCAATTAATGTCGTGGTTTCTGAAATCCTTACTTCGTCAGGTCTTATATCCTCTCACTGCTTCACAATTGTCACCTTTACTTGCAGATGCCTATTAAAGAAGCTTGTCATGTTGCGTTGCAAAAGAACCACCCTAGTAAACATAGGCTATGGAAGCATGCACAGGCTAGACAGCAAGACAAGGGCCAGGGACCTACGCCTGTGCTACAAATTGTAAGTAATGAGTGTTTTTCTCTTCCATATTGAATTAGCTTCTGAGGTAGAAGAAAATCAGATTAATTGTTCATTGTGATAGTGTGGCACTCGAGAGACTGGAAATTTTGAAACTCAAGTTACTAAACAGTTCTTCGAGGAAAAAAACACCCATATAACAGTTGTTTGGCTTTTTTTACTTTCATTAATCACTGGTGACCAAACAGAATTCCACTACTTACCTATTGATGGCAAACTATTCATGAATGTCATTTGAATTTTTGCTCAAAGGTTTCATTTGGGGCAGAGCTGAGCAATCGTGGTCCTACATTTGACATGGACTTGTCAGACTTTATGGATGGAGACAAGCCAATATCATACAAGGCAGCTCAGAAATACTTTTCCCGAGATCCTTCCCAGAAGTCTGTTTCTGCTTTTGCAGTCTTAACTAAATTCTATTTCATCGGTAGTTTTTGTTCTTACATTCATTATTTATTGTAGGTGGGCAGCGTATGTGGCAGGCACAATTCTTGTTTTGATGACAGAATTGGGTGTACGATTCGAGAATAGCATTAGTTTACTGGTACTAGTTTATCTGTCATCATTTTTTTTTGTAGTACTCCCTCTATCCCAATGGCTTCTTTACGCTTTGGTTTCGCACAATTGGTTAGTAGTGGAGAGAGAGTGCAAGCGAATGGAAAAAGTTCACTTGCTTACACTTCATTGCTTGCCAAAAATACTAGTGTCAAAGTGTGAGACTTCAATGGACCAAGCCAAAACGGAAAGTGCAAAAAACCTAGGGGGAAAAGGAAATAATTGGTATTGATGTTATCAATACTAAAACTAGAGTGTCAGGGGTTGATTCTCGCCCAATCTACCAGACATGCCAAAATTGTTTTTAAGCTTACAGGAACGTGGCTCAGTGGTAGCAAACCAGCTGCAGATGCGAAGAGAAAACACTAAGAATTACATCAAGAAACTTATTACCCAAAAACTCCGGCCAGATAAATATCAAACACCCCCTTTGTTTATAAACTTCTTATTACAGTACTTAATTGTGTTGTTGTGTTAATCCTGGGGTACACCGACATCTGTATAAGTTTGTAACATGGATAATGACATCCGATTAATGCCTGCTTATCTTATTGTACAACCAAACCTATTGGGCACTGATATGTCATTGTTTTATAGTTGGACTTACATAGTTACATGGGATAAACTTGCAGGTTTCTTCTGCCGTGCCTGAAGGTAAAGGTGTTTCCTCATCTGCGTCGGTGGAAGTTGCTAGCATGACTGCTGTTGCAGCTGCTCATGGTAAACGCTTGCACCTTTGACTTTGTTTCTATTCTTACTTTTTTTTTTCTTCTGATGCTACTGCTGTCTCTTTTGTGGCTCATATACCGACTTGATATTAATACCTCATCTGTTTATACAAATTTTCCGTTTGACTTTAGATGGTCTCTTAGACAAACTTGACAGTTTGACATTACCTTTTTGCACTTATGTATTATACTTCCTCTATCTCTATTATATCTTCTTAGTTGTACCTTAAATCAAAGCCAGTATTTATAGTAAATTAGTGGAAAGTAGCGAGAGATGGTAGAGTAAAGAGAAGAGAGAGAAGAGTGAAGATAAATTAACACTTAAAAAGAAAAGAAGATTATGAAGAAAGGTAGAAGATTATATTGGGATGGAGTGAATATTTTCCAAATTCCAATGGAGCCAAAGACTCATTACTCTTTTGGTTATGGATTATAATGGAATAAATCAAAATGCCTCACTAAAGTGGCTGCGTTTCTTTCTTTTGTGAAGTAGCGGTCCTTCGATGCAATTCTCGACGCAATTTTCATCTTGGGTCATTCGGAAACAGCCTCTTTGTGTTGCTAACACAAGGGTAAGGCTGCGTACATCCGACCCCCCTTAACCCCGCAATTTGCGGGAGCCATATTGAGGCACTGGGGTAATGTTGTTGAAAATATGATTTTGTGCAATATCATTGTAGCCAAAAATATTTTAGTACGAAGTGTCATTAATTTTATAATAATTTGACATATTTATGGTCAAAGTTTTGGAACTTTGACCCCAGAAAGTCAAATGGGAAGAACATATGCGCGTAAGACTTCTATGATGATGATTGTTTAGTGAGGGTTTGATTGGATGGAGGGTTTTGGAAGGAAAGGGAAGGGAGGGGAAGGATACAAAATCCCTTGTTTGGATAACAATTGGAGGAGGGAAATGGAGGGGGAGTGATTTGGAGGGATCCATTTTCCCTCCTCCAAGGCAAAACAGAATCCCTCCACCATAGGAAAGATTTGAAGGGAAATTGTCTCCAAACACTCATAAGTCATACCCATTCTCCCTTCCCTCCCCTCCCTTTCCCTTTCCCTCCCCTCCCCTTCCCTCCTATTTTAGTATCCAAAACAAGCTCTGAGGGTGCTCCCTGTTTCTAGAAGTTAAGAATTGTACAAAGTAAAATCTTCAGTTGAATTTGGTAATTGTTGTGAACAGTAAACATTCATTGTAGACTAAATGATAGGCAATCATTTACAATGATGGGCTCTGCATATAACACTTGAGGTTAGTGAATTACAATGCCTAACTTTTGATGACTTTCCACCTTACTTTCCGATGAAAATCAAGGAGTCATCAAACATTACTCTTGTAGCCTTGTAGGAGAGTTCCAACTTTTATGGCCTTATGGGTCCCATATATTTATATTCGAATATCTTTGCTATTTTTAATTTATAATAAAAGTTGAGTAAATGAGGTGGGATCCAAAATATGAATTGGGCAGTGATTTAGAGAGTTTTTACATTGTAGCCTTGTAGGTGAGTAGGTAAATTAGAGGGTTGACTCTTTAAAGAGAGATAATGGATTGGAGTACAAAATGGATTGAGGAGTTAACTCAAAAAAAAAAGAGCATTGTACATGGTTGTGTTTAAATTTCAAGAGCGACTGCAGAATTTGATTTCATCTGGCAGCTTCATTGCCCTAGTAGCTTACAGCTTCTTCACCCATCTCCTCCCCCCCTCCCTTTCGAAAGTCGAGAAATAGAAGTATAGTAAACATACTCTGGTTATTCGTGGATTAAGTTATGCTGCTCTTAGATTGGTCGCATCAACAGTAGCCAGTAGCTGATGAACTATTTGGCTGCCACACTTGGAGCTGTAACCATTAAACTGCTTACCGTCCCACCCTTCTATTATCTATTATGTGATTATCTAATACATTTGTTTGAAAAAAAAATTGATGAGATTTTACTTTTGTATGTATTCTCAGGATTAGATCTCTCTCCAAGAAACCTTGCTCTGCTTTGTCAGATGGTAACTTGCAAACCGCAAAACGGTCCCTCGACTAGATTTGCATAGCTATTCTCATATTTCTCTTGCCATTTTTCTTGATCGTCCTACTCTACTTAGGTTGAAAATCGCGTTGTTGGAGCTCCATGTGGTGTCATGGACCAGATGACATCAGCCTGTGGTGAAGCAAATAAGCTTTTAGCAATGATCTGCCAGGTAAAGTGCAAAAATTTTCTCCTAAATGGAATAAAGGACTTTACTTTTATCAGATGCACATATTGGGTATTGACTGCCATATAACGATGATTGTCTCCTAAATGCAATAAAGACTTTACTGCTGTCAGATATTCATATTGGGTATTGACTAACATATATCGATGGTGCTGTTACGTTTGCATTTGCGCAGCCTGCTGAGGTGTTGGGGCTTGTAGAAATCCCAAGTCATATACGTTTCTGGGGTATTGATTCAGGAATTCGGCACAGGTACTTTCTTTTACAAACACGGTCACATTCCTTTCTAAACAACTCAGGTGCTATGGGTCACATTCTCTTCTTTTGACTACCTAACTTGGACTTGGTTGCCAAGAGGTATGAGCATAGAACCATGGTTTGTTGCTTTTCATGGAGATCAAACATTCTCTATATATATATGCATTACGATGATGATGTGTTTGCATTTCTGTTAAATATTTGTAATAAACAGTGTTAATATCAAAGTAGTCTTTCTAATTCAGACCCTAACAAAGGATATAATATCAACACCTGGTTTCTCTACAGCGTTGGAGGTGCGGATTATGGATCTGTCAGGATCGGCGCATTTATGGGCCGTGAGATGATAAAGTCATCAGCATCGGAAACATTAACCAATTCACAACTAAGCAACGATGCCATGAATCCCAGTGATCCCGATGATAATAGTTCCGCATTGTTTGGGTTGGAAGCCAATCTGGACTATTTATGCAATCTAACTCCTCATAGGTAGGCTCTTCCTTGTTTGAGTATGAATTCATATCTCATCTCTCTATTAACAGACATTTGCACAAGTGACAATATATATTCAACCTTTCTAATTACACGATTGTCTCACTCGGTCACTCTCCTTATCCTGCCATGGGCCAGAGCCATTGAGGAAATGTTGTTGCTTTTACTTTTGTATACCTAAAGAAGAAATGTGAATGAAGTTGTAGGAATGAGGTGTAGCTTTATTTTTATTTTTTTTCTGCCTTACTGATATATTCTTGTTTGGGGTTTACAAAGTTCTTCCAGAGCATGTGACTTTTCTATTCTAAGGGTTTCTGTGTGATTGAAGGCACTTGCTGTGTGGATAAACTATTTTTTATTTATTTGAATAATACTAAACGATCACATAATCAATTACCTTTCTTTTATTTTCTCTCCCTCCTTTGGTTCGTTAAGACACCCGTTTTTGTATACTTCTAAAATTTACTTGGGCTTGGCTGTTGTTCCGACTTTGACAATTGTCTGTTCCAAATTACAGGTATGAAGCTGCTTATGCTAATACTCTACCTGAAAGTATACATGGGGAAACCTTTGTGGAAAGATATAGGAACCACAATGATCCTGTGACAGTTATTGACCCGAAGAGGGCTTATGCTGTTAGAGCATCTGCGAGGCATCCAATTTATGAGAACTTTCGGGTGAAGGTTAGCATTTAATAATGATGTTCTGTTTCCTTATTCATGGGGAAGACACTTGTACTTGTGCAAAGCAATTAATGATGCAACAGCATGTAATTTCTAGGCTGTATGTTGCTACTTGTTTAAACTTGCAGAAAAAGCCTTGAATAAATGGTACTATTGTAAAGTTTTAAAATATTCACTCTCCCTTCATTTTAGTGCATAACTGCATAAGTGTGAGGGGAATAAACTCAAATGGGGGGTTGCTCACCGTAATAGAGATGGAGTATGTATCCTATGAATTTTTTTTTTGTCAGTGCTGCGTAGGTTGAAATTCGTGCAGTATCATTTATGCATGTCAACCATGATGCTACAGCTCAAAAATATACCCGTAACATTTTGCTTTCTTCATAAGTTTTTGCTAGTGATGTGTGATTGCCCACTCCCTTTTATTTATGTATAGAATCCATAGAGCAGGTTCCTAGGATTTTGTCATATATATCAGTTCCCTATTATCTCCCACGTTGATACTAATCTATGTTGATTGGCCATTAGGCGTTCAAGGCACTTCTGACGTCTGCAGCCTCTGAGGACCAGCTGACTGCTCTTGGGGAGCTTATCTACCAGGTGAATTGTCAATAACAGTCTTCATGACCTGTTTATTCAAAAGTAGATTTACCGTTGAATTTATACAAGGGACTTAAGATGTTGCTTCAGTCCTAGAATAAATACTTCAAATCCAAAAGCTGTCACAGCTTAGTATATAGATCACTTACAACTCTTTTACTTGTACTCTCGGTCTTCTCATCTGACTCAGTATCACCAGCCTAAAATTTGATGATAGAGATAGAGGCAGGCTTCACCGTGCCAGAGGAGGATATGGGTTGGGCAATTAGGACGTGAATTTTGTTCTCCTTCTCATTTACTTCTGATATTTCTTGTGCTCTATGACGTTTATATTACTCAAATGTCAAAAGTATCAGTTAATCCTTCTAGCAGGCTACACGAGATCTTTTCACTCATAAAGAATCTCATTGAGTGTATTTTTGTTCATTTACATGGCCCACCAATGTTTAAAGTTGAATAGCAACATGTTCTAACAAACTTATAAATGATGTTGCTTTGACCAACTCTTATCTGTAGAAAAAGCCCAAAAATGTCAAATTTTGAAGCCGGAAACTTGACGTTGGTGAATCCACTACATTGTGAGCATTTTTGTTTTTGCAGTGTCACTACAGCTACAATGCTTGTGGTCTCGGCTCAGACGGGACGAATAGAATTGTTGAGCTAGTTCAGGAAATGCAGCATGCCAAGACATCTGAACCTGAGGATACTGCATTATATGGGGCCAAAATCACAGGTGGCGGCTCTGGAGGAACCGTTTGTGTCGTCGGGAGGAACTCCATGAAAGGCAGCCGACAAATTTATGAGGTATGTTCTTTCTAAAAACATTAGTGGGATAGTTTGGATACCTACAGATGATGCCCCCCACCCTAGAAAACCAGAAAAAAGGAACAAATAAACAAAAACAAAAAGGCGTGGCTTATGTTAATCACTCCATATTTTCTCGCGTCATTGGTTATGATACTTAGTCACGTCATTTTAAACCAAACATGAGTAGTTTTCATTGATAGCCGAGTACGTCATGTGCATAAACCACTCGCATATGCATCCGTGTTTGAGTAACATAGGGCATAACGTCATGCATATCAAAGCCTTAATTCGCCGTTATCACCTCTGATGATTCGTTGCAGTGGGATGTTTTCATGTCCGTTGCAATTGATAGTTCATTAAGTGCGCACATTAACCCCTCAATAGTTCAGTAACCAAAAAAATGAAGGTCTTCGTACTGATAGAAATGTTTACTCTTCTCTACAGATTCAGCAGAGATATAAAGCAGCAACTGGATATTTGCCATTTTTGTTTGAAGGTTCATCCCCAGGTGCAGGAAAGTTCGGTTATCTAAAGATTCGACTCAGAACTTTAAGTTAATCGAAATCCTTTGCTCTTACGCAAGTATTGTTGGCAGAAAAAGTGATATAATTTATAGGGATCAAGCTGCCTAAGTGCCACGTGTTAAATATGTATCTGAATTTTTCTAGATTTCTTTTCTAGCCGGAACCTGTGATCAATAAACTCGTTATAACGAGGTCATCAACATGTTAATTTTCATCTATGAAAAATGAATGTTCCACTACTTCGTTTCTATTATTATTATTTTTTTTTGGTGAAAATTTCTATACAACTTTTTAATCCTCCAGCTTAGAAATATAGAAGGGTAAAGCTGACAAAAGTTGATTGATCTGGAAAACCGGACAGGAATTGCCAAACTGACTGACGCAACTCAAAAATTTAGTTAACGTCTCAGAGACGATCCACTGGGTTGTTAAACCGGTAACCGATAACAATCCCTTTTGCCCCAACGACTCGACCTCGATCGATCAATCCGTAGCCAAACTGAACCTGAAATGACTTGCGACTCGATAATGACTTAACCTGATGGATGACCTAACAGTAAATTAGCTTAACAATGATCCAAATAAGAACAATTGGGCCTTTTTTTTTAATTAATTTAACTTGTATCTACCAAATGCATTTATGAGTAGTTTTAATGAAATTATCTTGTCAATGCAAGTTTGATAATCTAGTATCACAGTGAACCAAAACGAACGTTCCCGTCATCTGGCAATGACAGAATACAATGATGACCCAACATGAACCAAACCAGCCCCAACCCTTTTGTCAAGCACCGGGTCATTCATTTTAGACAGTTGGTAAAGTTGATGTTCTTGATTAAGCCATCTCCATGTCTTGCGCTAAAATTTAGACGGTAAATTTGAAACCGTGAAGAGGAATTGATAGGCTACACTTTACAAGCATGAAGTCATGCCATATCAAAATATTTATTGTGAAGCTATCATATTCATCATGATACTGGAATCAGCAAAAAATTACAGGACAAATGACGCTGTTAAGAACTACCGCATAATGAGTTGAACCATAAGCATCAAGCCACAGACGAGATGTCGTCTCCGGATTGGTAATAGGATTCATATGTCTCCACCCTCGACTTTGCTTCAGGCTCCTTGAATTCTTCCACAAATTCCGCTGTCATCTTGATGAAGTCATCCATGTGTGCCAATTTCCATGCCTAGCCAAATTCAGGGGAAAAAGACTGATCAGAGATATCCCATCCTTCACTTTGCAAACCCTAATGAATATCATGATATACTCCACCCAGAAACAGACAACACTAATTCATCCTTGGCCTCTGAAATTCGGATTTGTCCTGGACCGCGTTGCCAAGAAGAGTAAAGTGACTTCGGTGAACGAATTCCAAAGCTTGCCATTTAGGCACTCATCAAATACAAGATAAAGCTCTACCTTGTAATTTTGTGGCGGGGATACAAAAGAGAACTAGAGGATTACCTCAAAATCCCAGCTTCCATATAAATCTTTGTCGCTTTTATCGCTCCATACATAAGTATACACCTGCAACTTATCTGCGTTGTCCTACAAACATTAATGGGAGTTATGTTAATCACTCAGAAAAAGCGCAACGTCTAGTTTTCCACTATATAAGACATAAATTCGGACTAGAACATTACACGAAGGAACACAAACTCTAACCAACAAAAGAAGCAACATTTCCTCTGAGTACACTTAACCTTGAGAGAGTCTGTACTGGAAGGGACGAACTTTATGCGCCTTTCCCTACCAGCATCAAGTGTGAAGTTTGAAGAGTGAAGCGTGAAATGTGAAGTTTGACTTTCGATGTTCGAAGTGTGTAGTGTGAAGGAAGTAGTAGCAGGAATGAGTTTGAAATAATGCAAACTCTAATCCTATACTCCCCTTTCCATGAATAAACTTCGTACCTTATTTTCTAGGTTGCCTATCTTTAAACTTTCTATTAAGAGTCTTCCTTCATAGTGTGACTTGTAATATGGAACCAACATCTTTACTCAACTTACATTTCCATCCACATCTTATTGTGCTCCATAATCAAAGTGCACAGTAAACCCATAAGTTTATTCATGGACGGAAGTCATTTTGTCTCACGGAAACATACATACAAGCCAACAATTTGGACTATATTGTACCTAAGTAACCACTTGCAGAATACGGAGTATTTGTCTTGCAAGCAGGATGAGCACAGGCGTTAGGCTTACCTTAACTGACACAAGCAGATAGCTCAATGAGAAACATTTGGTGTAAACAAAGTAGAAAAACATTCATACACGAAGTTTATTATTACGACGGATTTACTTTATTATTACGACGGATCTAAAAACTGCTACCATGAGTCTAAAACAGGAGATGGTTTCAGTAGAAGAACTTTACCACAAGAGAGACCTCTACTGAATCCCTCACATACTCGACATCCTCAAATATATCAAGAATATTCAGCTCAGGGTTGGTGATTCCCATCAACACCTGCACAAAATTAACAAGAGAAATTCTAAAAAGGAGTAAAATACAGAGCACACTGTATGTTACTTGCTTGACTTTAAGAACAAAAGTCGTAAATCACAAATTCCTTTATTTCAGGCTTGTAAGTGTGATTTACTACTTTTTTTGTGAAATACAGAATACATTGTATGTTGCAGGCTCGATATGCCCTCATGGCTCATGTAGTTGAATTAAGTTGTGAGTAAGAGCAAAAGAAGCAGCAAAGTCGATACAGTAGATTTTAAAGAGAAGCATACCCTTCCCGGAACACTCTTATTCTCAACAGGCAGTATAGCTGGATATACACGACCCTTGATACTAAATCTATGGCTGATCACATAAAATAAAAATAACACAATTAGTCTTGTGCAAGACGGTTGCATTCGTACAACCAGACAGACAATCAAGAAATGAGGAGCTTAACAATTCACAGGTATGAAAGTAGAATTAGATGTTAACCCACTACTGAAATGAGTACAAGATGCATACACAGTTGATCTATTAGGGTGCAAACCTATGTCCCAACTCGGTAGTGTAAAGGTCAAAGGTCATATTTATAAATTTGCAGTGTAAAGGTGAAAAGGTGCAAACTCATGTTCACAACATATAATAGTAGGAGGTTTTTTTGGGAAAGAGCCCATGTCCCAAATCGGACAATATTGTATTATTATGGATAATGGACACCGAGGCCAGCAGGAGGGTATCGACGCCTCCGCACAACATGATCAAATATTCAGAAAAACAAGAATCAACATTTACCAGCAATCAAATGATTATCAGAATACAATATTACCCCTTTTCCAATCATTTGCTTACATTTTATAAAAAGGTAAAGAAATGATAAGGAAAAAAGGGGGAGAGAGAAGAAACAAACAAGTTAGGGAGGATGGCAGAAGAAGAAGCAGGAACACGACTAAGGAGAGTTTGAACAACTTGATCAGAAAGTAGACTTCCATACACGAATACATTGTGAGCTCCACCCATTGCCATCTGAATTAATGGAGGGAATGAGAATTGAGAAAGATGATACAGAGGGTTTCAAGGAATCTTGTTATTTTTCTGATTCCACTTTCAATTTCAATTTCAATTTCAATTTCAATGATCAATGATTGTTGTTGTTGCTGATGATTCCTAGAATCTTATTCTCCTCACTCTTGTGCTCGATCTTCCGTTGCTGTCTTTTTCAATAAGTATTCCTTAACACGAACGGTTATATCAACCGCTCAAATAATACAAATCTTTTGGTAATTTCAATGCATTCTCTTTTTGTTTTATGTGTGATACTTGATACGTCTTAAGGTTAAAACGGATATACTTATATTAAATAAGAATTTGGGTTTTTCCACATTACCAAACCCCTCACAAACCACTTCTTCCGAGACTCTCGGGATTTTGGAATGAAACAAGTTATTTTCTTTGGGGTTGACTAGGAATATCCATATTAGGGCTGGTCAAAGCGAAGACTACCTTGCCCACCCGTAACCGTCCCGCCACTCGGGTCAATTTTGACCCCGCCCGGCCAACCCGTGTCAGGCCCGACCCCTACCTCGGGTAGTGTCCGGGTTTGGCAAAACTTATCCATTGCGCATTGGGTCTGTCTCAAGCTCGAGCCGTCCTAGGTCCGCCCCTAAAGCCCACCCTTAACTCCCCTGGGCTTGTTTCAAATTGAGCTTGAATTGACCTGGCCCGCTTAGACCCATGACCAGGAATATCCATATTAGGGTGCCTAGGGTAGGATTTGTCAAACCCGGAAACGGCCCAAGGAAGGGTACAGCCAGTGACAGGCCTGACACAAGTTAATCGGGTCGGACCAAGATTGACCCGAGTGGTGGACTGGTTACGGGCGGCAAGGATAATGCAAGGTGGCTCTTAGCTTTGACCCGCCCTAATATGGATATTCCTGATCAAGCCCCCAAAAAATAATCGATCTTGATTCAAAATCCTTGTCTAACTCCACAAAAAAACAACCTGTTTTGATCCAAAATCCAAAGCCTCTCGGTAGAAGTGGTTGGTGAGGGTTCTCGTAATAAGACGGGTACATTCTGCTCAAGACGGATCAAGTCGTTGGACTAAAACAAAAGTAGGAAAAGCAACGGATTTGTCTTTACGAACACTTGGGATGATACATGAGTAGATGTTGAGTACTCAAAGAGTTGATCGTCGTATTTATCGAGTAAATTTGCCTTTCATTGTCTCTGCTCTTGAAGATTTACTGGAAAGTTCAGCAAAGTCGATTGTAATATCTGCACTAATTAATTTATTTATTTTTTTGTCAAACGAAAAAGACCATCCTATGATATAGACTTAGCTATAGCATGAGCAATCCTATTAAGGTTTCTAGGGCAGTGACTAAGAGAAAAACAATGACGACATGATAAAACAAGAGAGGAAATAAAATGGATAGTTGATTTTGCTTCATGGCATCCGTGAAACCGTTGACCTGCAAGACCAGATTCATACAATCGGATGAAGCATCCAAATGCCAAAAACCTTTGAAATGAGCATCCAAAATAGCATATTTAAGCGGCATAGCTTCAGCCTGAAAAACAGATTTAGCCCAAAAGGAACGTCCAAAATGAAAATTAAAACCCGAATTATCTTGAAAGAGCCAACCTCCGATAGCTTTAAAATTGGATTTCCATGTAGCGTCACATTTAATTCTAATGGTTTTAGTCGAGCAAGATTTTCCATTATGATCATCAGGATCAAAACACTTCTTAACAGAAGAATGATCATGGAGCTGATTTTGAGCCCAAATATTGTTATTGATGTCAGCACCCAACAAATTGAAGGCATCATACAATCCAATAGAAGAGTCATGAAAATGCCTGCTATTCCTTATACACCATAACCTCCATAGTGTACCAACAAAACCAGAAATGGAGGAAATCACATTATCCGATTTTTTAAAAAATTGAATCCAGTTGGTAATCCACTGCTGAATGGAAATCGAATCCCCGGAGTGACGAAGCAAACCAAAAACGAGCAGCAAATGAACAATCCCGAAAATATGACTCAAAGATTCAACACAAAAGGCGCTCACTCCATTGAAGGTCTCTTAACAAAGCTTCCTTCCCACAAGGCAATGAATTAGACATAATTTTCCATAAAAATATCTTCCATTTGGTGTGGATAGGTAAGTTGTTTGTTTGATTATTATTATTATTATTATTATTATTATTAACTCAAACCAATTGGACAGGAACATATTTGCATCTACTTTTTGGTTTGTTGATATAATTGTGCACTTAAATATTTGAAAAGGAGAGGCCGACCAAAATGCAACACGATGAACCCCTTCACCTTGATCAAGTCTGAATATGCCTCCTGAATCGTCAAACTAGTCTCCAGCATTCAAGATTCAAAAAAGCACATCTTAAATGTCCAACTCTAAAATATTCAAATACAAATGGGGTCACAAGAAACCGAGAGTATCACATGGTAGATCACAAAGCTAAAAACACGCCCCAAAAGGAGGAACCGAGATTCAGAGCACCAGCCTATTCGCGCATGGGTTCAGGGCTGGCAGCAGCAGCACCGCCCCAAATGTCTAACAGCGAGTTTTGTGGCTCCATTTCTTCGTGCCACAACTGGAGCTTGTCACCCGGGTAGAACTTCCTTTCTGGACCATCTTTGTCAATCTGAAACCATGAGAGTTTTACTTGCAGTGAGACTAGATGCATATGGGTCACCACTCATATATAACAAAAGGTTAGATAGTATATTCCATTTACTCGTGACTTGGGTTCAACTAATTTAGTATCAAAATTACCCTGGCCTGAAACATGGGTCTCTCAGGACGGGAATGGGCCAGTTTGGTCTACTCATATCATGTATGTTTGCATTCAGGTTCGAGAATACTGTGTTAAGTCTTATAACGAACAAAAAGCAGCCAGTTGATATTTTAAAAGAGAAATCTTACAGTAACGGTTCGAACAACGCCACCACTAGCACCATCACGAGCAATAGCAAGCGAAACTGCTTTGACTACTAGTGCCTGTAAAGGATCAAAACAAGAGAACATTTTGACAATCAAAAAAAATATTGCTTGAATCAATAATTGTATCTACCTATGTTACTCAGACACGGATACGAAGTCGTATCCGAGTATCGGACACGTGATTTTGAATTTTAATAGATACGGGAATACGGTCAAAGGAGTATCTTGACTATTTTTTAGGCACGGATACGACACGTCTTATATGTATATTTTTTATCATATTTGAGAAATAAATAAAAAATATACTTTATACTGTATTGTGTCTTATACAAGTCTTATTATAATACTAATACTACCCGTATCACTCTCTCTATTGAAAAGAGAAGTGTGAAAATCAATTGTGAAAATATAATTATTAAAATATTAACATCAATTCCCCACCCCCTGCCCCACACTTCTCCTTTAAAAAATAAAACCCTAACTTTGCACATAAMCCAGCCGCAATACACATTTTCTCTTTCTCTCTCCTTTTCCACAAACACCTACCACAGCTCTAGCTCTTCCTCACGCCAAGATCAAGAGATCAAGATCAAGATAAGATCCTTCACTGTTGTTTCCACACATAAATTGTTCAACATATTACAGATAAGTTGTCGTTTTTCCATCAATCTTAAGATCAAGATCAAGATATTTTCATTGTTATTGCCGTGTCAGTATCGCGTCGGTAATCGGCGTATCCAGTACGTATTCCGTATCGTATCCCATATCGTAACGGAATACGCCACTCAACAGACGTGTCCGAGTATCGTAGGTATCTACCAACTGATCATACATCCCTTTATTTATCTCGCTTTACTATTTTAGCGGGGTTGGCCGTGGCCCGTGGGTGGGGGCATAATAATTGTAATATTTGGCAAATAAACTGTGGCTCTGCAAAAGAAGTACCTCAGCTTCTTCTTTAGTCATACCCTCTTTCCAAGCTTGATCAAAAAACCCATACAAGTAGGACGAGCCAGATCCTGCAAAAAACATGCAATATCAGACGATATGTAGAAGTTTAAGGCAATTGCTTGCATAATCTAAGTTGCATTTATTAATTGCAGACTGAACCAGCAAAAGCAACAGAAGAACTAGCAGTGTTCATTTATCATCAAGCTCGGACCAACTCTTTCAAGTTCTACTAACCTTCAACATTTAGCTGAATTCAATTGACTTTATCCATTCCCAACCTTAATTACACTGAAATTTTAGTACTGTGACTTGCAAATAATTAATTTTCAAAAAAGTGTTGGCTACGCATATATGGAGTATATTGGGTCCAATTAACTAACCCGCGAATAAATTGACATGAAATTTTAAGTGATAAAAAATATCGCAAAGGAGACGTACCCCCAATAGCAAACGGTTGCTCAATGATGGTCCCACCAAGTGGAATACCAAAAATTTTCCCTCCTTCATGTTTACTCCAACCTCCAACTATGAGGCCCGTTTGCAGCATGTCCTGTAATAGTTTAAAAACCATGACTTCAACTCATCAATAAATATAGTATGACCATAGTAGTATTAACTTTTGTTTCATAGGAGAACACCTCCACATATAAACGAGGAAATTACTTTTACTTGCGTAACATGTAATTTAACAATAACAACTTGATATTTTATATTGAGAAACAAATATATTTTAAGTTGAGATTTACTCAACTTAAATATATCTCTATTGTTATGAATACAATGTAAAATAAAAGAGCAAGGCCGCATATTCAATGACCTTTTAGTTGGGCAAACTGTTAACGGGCTGGAAAATTTGATAGGGTCCCTACTCCCTACCACAGGATAATCTTACTATTAACAGGAATTTGTTTGTAAGATTGTCTTTTTTATCAGTAGACAGCTCTTTCAGGTTGAAAAGCAAACATTTAAGGGAGTTTAAATAATGTCTCATGGCTCAAGTTATTAAATCAGTGGGAATAGAGCTACCGCATTGGAAAGAGTTTTCCATACAACTTGTGTAGGATAGAAAGATTAGCTAGCAGAATGGTAGCAAAATGATAGTACAACAATAGACGGTCAATCTAATTTACTCCCAATCTTACAGATTTTCCTCAAAGCAACAATATGTATTTTCCCCCTCCAAGATTCCAGCCAGACTTCCTTTCATGAAACAAAACCAAGCCAAAAATGTACAAGCATCTGAAGGCAGAGGAAAGGGACAAGCGGCACCATTCCTATTCCCACTTCGGTAGAACACAAGAACCATGCTACCAAGTCTTCTTATTTTGAACAAAAAAAAAGGCAAAAACATTCACTACAAAGCAATGCACCGATAGCGTCGCAAAAAAGAACGCAATAATGCAGCGAAATCTACACCTTAGAAAACCTTAAGGGAGAAGTTAAGTAATTATATAGGCTGCTGAAGTGTTAAGTACGAGCAAAATTGATAACGACAACAGCCTGTAAGTTACAACTCTAACAAAGCCAACCTACACACTCATTCACATTTATTAATTTAAAATAAAATTGAGGATGCATCATGCATGAAAATAGTATGTCAGGAAACATGAAATGATGGAAAATCATGGCAAAGAATCACCTTATTATTATATGATAGTAGCCTAGCAAGATTTGCAGCAACTTTGACTGTCGCAGGCTGGTCCAACTGAATCCTGAAAAATGTGAGCAGCTTTATGAGTTACCAAAATAGCAGTGAACAAGGATAGAAAGGGGAGAGGAAATAATGAGTCAATATAACAAAAAATATAAGACATGGTCAGTTGAGCTGCTATCACATCTTACTATCTTAGCATGAACAAAGCATTCAAAACCCATTCAATGCAAAAAAAGTAAGTCTTGAGGACTAATTTATGGTAAATACGCGCAACAAGCTGAAAATCGGTTACTTGTCAGCCAAAACGTTGTGTTTTGGCCAACATTTACCATGGTACTTACTAGCTCAATTTCTATGGACTAAGCTCACAAATTATCAAAACTAAGACGTAATGGTAGATAAGTAAATAACCCTCTTGGCATGGAGGTTAACATGCAGTCAGTGACTACTCGGTGTATCACAAAGATGACCTAAGGATATCTCACTCACTTGATTTTGTGATTTCTTCATTACACCACAACTGATGGCTTTCGATTTGGGATCTTATCACAGGAAGCAATAATTACAAACTAGGTTAGAGATGAAGTCCGTCAGGAAAGGGTTACATCAAGGATGACAAGTGAAAGAAGTGCATTTTGACCGTGCAAAATCTTCAGGAATTGTATTTCTAAAATACAATAGAAGAACTTAGTCTGGAGCAATTCATCTATGTGATTTAGCAGAACTTGAGTAGTACACATAATGGAAAGGGTAATAGGCATTGGATCGTTTTGGATATTACACCATCTAATCCATATAAAAAGGCACTCATAAAAGTAGCCAAATATACTTACTCAAAAATTATAAGGAAAATCTTTTCCTGAAAGATGTATCGACCAAAATTCACGAGTACTGAAATCTATTTTCTTTTTCATAGGATCATCTTAATGTCATCATACAAGACACGTCACCATCCGACGTGAATGCTTGAGAATAGACTATAGCGCAAATTTTTAGAAAAAAGCCAACTACTTTATTACATTTTTACCCAGTTGGGCAGAAAAAGAAAAAAGAACCCGTTGTTTCACAGGAAGACAGTAGTACTTCCTATCCCACACGATTAGTATTTTTCTCTAAATTACATCATAGTCACAGCCAACTTTTACTAAATCAACGCCGCTAGTAGAATATCCCTAGGAGGGAAGAATACCAGATACTACAGGATTTAATCATTCATCTCGTCTAAAGCTAAGGAGAACAAGGATAAAGAGAAGAATATCTTACGTATGCTGGTGAAGAAAATACCGCACATAATCCGAAAGCACCTGAGAGTCTGCTGCCTGTAATGTGTCAATGTTAAACCTGTTAATTAAAATTAACGCTGCCAAAACATCTTCAAAAGACTTAATTACTACAGAGTAATAAATAGCATAAGAACACTTGATTAATAGAATAATATGATGTACATATAGCATATACCATATTCCACGGCTTTACAAAAATTCAATACATGTGAAGCTGATGTGTCTTGAAAAATCACCTTAAAGTTTCAACTAGAGCTAAAATGTAGAACATGAGTTAACAAATTTGTTCGAAGGAGAAAAAAGTTCAAGCTCCAGTCGTAAGTTCCCATAAAGAAAAGCTTCTCAGCACACATCAAAAAGATACACAAACTACTTTTAGCCATTGAACAAGTATCATAAACTCTTTTCTTCAAACAAACAAACTCTGGGAAAACACTACAGACCACAGTACAAAACAAAGTCAACTGGAAATCGTATCTAAAGCCCCCAGTCTCTTGTACCTTATAACCAAACCCCAAACCCTTATCAAACCTTGTTACAGCCCACAATCTGATAGCATGTACAAGGCTCCAAGCCACGAGGCCCACGATTACACAACGTGCTTCGAAGCAGACTATGAAGCAGTTGCACGTTCCATGTCCCATGTCGCAATTTATCACTGCTTGTTTTTTATAGCAATCATAAAAGCCATATCGATGTAATAAAGCTCTAAAGGCTCTATTAGCTTGGGCAAGTACAGACTGTGTGGCCGAATATAAATGTCATTTATTTCTCATACCCTTGACTATCGAGAAACATCAGCACCATGCCATGGGATTAAATCATTTACACAACGGCCGATATTTAAAACAGACGGGGGTTCTAATGAATAAATGTATCGGTATCCCTAATATAATCAAACCCTAAACCTATAACAATCCTACTAAATGAGCATTATAACCCCAATGCATCAGTGCCTCCCTTCAAATTGCGGGGTAAGGAGAGACGGTTTTCGGATGACCCAAAATGAACTTTGCCTAATGACTGCAACTTTACAATGAAAAAAAGAGCAAGTATTTAACTAGCCATATTGCTTTAGTACATTATAATCAAAAACAGAAGAAAAAATGACCTCACACACCCACTCACCCCAAAAGAAGCAAAACAATTCAAGTAAATGCACAACATAAATCTCCTAATAGCAATGTGTTCAATGGTATTAAAGCAAAGGTTGCTCCCTACCAGAATAGGTCTTGCAGCCAAACCAAGGTAATTACACAATAAACTTGAAAAACACATGTAGAAAAATGTGGTAATAGTAACCTTTCATATAACCTTTGGAAACTGGTCATGATGTGATGTCTCATAACCATACTAAAATACTAAAGAAACGATATGTGTTGATGCAGTCAAAGATAATTTTCTGGCTTTATGATAAAATTGACCAATCAAAAGGTGCTTATTAAACACTATGCGCTTCTTTTGTCATGAAGTTGTAAACGGGTTGCCTGCAACATCTGACCTTACTTGCCACCTCTCACTAAGCCTCTACAGAGGCATGTGGGTAAAGGTACTGAATGAATTTGTTTGACTCTTCAAAGTTCTAACCTTTAAAATCCTTCACTCACAGTCGTATAATCGTCAAACACACTGAGAAAAGCAATGGTTGTTGAGCACCTTTGAACCCAAGTAAAGACAACCCAACCCACACCATCAATACCTTAATCACTGATCAACAAACACAAGTGCTATTTTACATCATATTGTGGTATCAAAACTCGATAGCACACGCTATATCTCTCATTTAGTACTTCATTAAACGACTACTAGTACATCAATCTGGGTTATATGTTACTACAGCCCCATCTATAAAGGAAGACAAATAGAAAAACACAGCCTACAGCGCCACTAACCAAAAAAAAAAAAAAAAAAAAAAAAAAAAAAAAAAAAAAAAAAAAAAACTTTAATCAAATGAGTACAGAAATATGGCATTACCGATCCAGAACGGCAGATATAAACATTATCAGTAAGCTTGGTAATCTTGTCGGAGGCACGATTGGCAACATAAACACCTATAAAACAAACACATAACCAACATGAACAAAACAGCAATCTCTGACATAAGATCATGTTTGAAGTCGCTTAAATCACAGCAATATGAATCCCAAATCAGTAATCTTAGCTCAAGTTACAAACTTGAATGAAACCCATAGACAAATCGGAAAAAGTAACTATCTTTAGTTTGAGAATAAAACCCTAACATGGACACAAACATCTTTGGTTGGAAACAAAACCCTAAAATCGCCACAAAAAAATCCCAAATTGATGCGTTCTTTAGTTCGAACGCGAATTAGAAAATTGAAGAAAACCGAATAGAATTCAGATAAAATTAAGAGAAGTGTAGTGAGGGATTAAAAAACTAACCAGTGCTTGTTCTGGAATCAGCGCCGAGAACAACGCCGCCATTGTAGGTGACACCGATGATGGTGGTTCCCATGGAATGAGGGGCATCCAGATTTAACTTCTCCATTTGATTGATTGTGTGATTGATTTAGAGTTTTCGATCTTTTTTGGAGATGAAAAAAGAGAAGGGTGTGTGTTTGTGTGATGTGAGTGGTAAATCGGGAGAAGACAACTTTTTATACGACTCCTACAACCTTAGTGACTTATTAAGCAAGACAGGCATAAATCACAAATTCTTACTTGAGGATTCGTCTGAAACATAAGACGGGTCAAGTTTAACCCGTTTAACATACCTTTAACTCATTTATATACTTACTTCATTCAACTCTACTCTACCAATTTTATTTTTACACACTATTTACAATTAAACATTCAATTGCAAATTTCTCTCAATACGTAAGTGGAAATATATTCATGTGGGATCTTATTTAATTCGTCTTTACAATTACATTAAAAATATCTAATTTTTATAATTTTTGCAAATACGTAGCTAACGTTCGCGTTGGCAAACGTAAAAAAGCAAAGTGGTAGAGTGGATTTAAATGGATGAAGTATAATAATATGTATCATATCATCATTGTGTCTAGGAGAAGTAGCTGTGTAGCTTTTAAAAAAATTAATAATATGAAATTCTTTTTTTCTCAAACAAAAAAAAAACTCTCAAATTACTACACTACAATTCACTTTCCTCTAAAATCTGAATCACTCACATCTCTCGTATCTTCTTCTCTGGTTTTGCTTCACCAAATGTTCTAGCATAACCTCCAATTTTCTTGTCTCCATTTTTCTTCTAAGATTATTTCTTAAAGAATCTTTCATAAAGTATTTATATACATCTTGTGATAGGTAAATATTGATATTTCATCTTGTTTTTTTGTTTTTGTTTTTTTTTTAATCGTTTTCTTTCTTTACATCTTTATATATTCATTCACTTGTTTTTTTTTTATAATGATACTTCTTCTAAGATGAAACTGTTGAACACAATTTTACTTTGTTATTTAATACTCTCTTAAAATTTCAATTGCAAAGTTTTCTTATCATTCATCTTTCTTCTTTTAAATTTGTCTTGCATTTCTCCCTTATACAAACCAAAAGTAAAAAATCTATCATTAAATTAAAGGATATAAAAAGTTATATAAATTATTCAATTTTTTGGCTATATTTTATGGACAAATAATGGATTTGTTTCCATTTTAACAAAGTGCTTGTCTTAAGAAAAAGTCATAATTGAGAAACCCAGTAGTAACACTAAGAATAATGGTGTAAAATAATTATGGAAGTACTTGGATGATGATATTGTACGTGAGAAGTAAATTTTTTTTTTTGTATAAAGTCTATGGTTTTTATCTATTTGTATAATTAAATGATAAATGTATGGGTTTTATCATTTTGAAATTGAATCTTATAGGAGTTTTTAGATAAAAAGATTGTATTTCTCCATTGACATCCATTATTTATTTATACCTTCATTCATACACTAACAGTGTCAAGTTTTCATGTTCATGGTCTTTTTTTTGTTCAAATTCAACTGTTGTTATTGAAGAAATGACGGATGAAGTGATGAATGTCATTCAATACCAAGATGGTCACATAAGCATTAAAATGGTTATATTTTTACATAGAGCCCTATTTATAAACAAGTAGCTTAGTGTTAAAATCAAAAATTAGTCGGTTCACTTTAATCATACCATTACTGACTACTAGAGACATGCAGTCTGAAAGTGATCACATATTTTAGATTTTTTCATGTAAGCATATTTTTTCTATATGTTACAATTCAAAAAATGGTCACGTGTATAAAAAAACGTCATTGCTCTTTCATGAACAAGTTTTACTTTTTCATGGACTTTTGGCCATAAAATTTCCAAATACTACCCTTTACCACAACAAAGCTATCTAATTTTCTCTCTTCTTTTCCCCCTAAAATCTAATCAAATTACTCTCAAATACTTCAATTTTGGATATTAATTTTCACATCAAACAATTAATAATTTTGTTTTATCAACAAATTAACTTGTTTATGGTAGATTAAGTCGATTTAATTGTTTTGTTTTTAATTTGGGGCTAAAATTTTCAATTAGGGTTTTCAATGGGAAAGTGGGGCTGGTGGTGAGGAATGAGACGTCTAATGACAGGGGTGGGGGAAAAAGGTCGTTCTCGCGTGCATCCTATCATCTAATGAGCGTGATATTTGTCACATTATGAATTGCACTGGATCAAATTTTAATCATCACATCATGATGCTGGAATAAATTCTAATCATGACATTATGAATGCTTCGAAAATTATCAATAATCAACGCAAATTTTCATGACATTATTATTATTATCATGTCTCCTGTCATTATTCTAAGCATGTATACAGTATACCCATTTTCTTTTGTGAAGCATATATATGAGAATGATATACTAGACAATTTTGCCATGTCGTTATACATTTCGTTCGTTCACACGTCGATGCCTACAATGGTTGGCTCTGAAACTCTAACTGGAAGGGGCAGGCGTGGAGTTTGTTGGTGAGGAAAAAGGTGGTTGATTGATGTTCCGGTGGAGAGGTGAAAGTTGAAAAGGAAAGCATGTACATGGATGAAAAAAAAATAAGAGGGGTAAAAGTGTCAAACATGTACATGATTAAGTAAAACATGTACATGAAAGAGCACCACCCTAAAAAAAATAGTAACATATATACCATTTCGTATTTGTTATCCAGTTCATCAGCATAAGTCATCATTTCAAATTACTAATAAGTAACGATTCAAATAGATTACATGAAGTACTATTAATAAACAAACAGTCTTATTATAATGGTAACATATTACGTTTTTGTACTTGTTGACAGAATTGTTCACTATGTAACCATTTAAGCAACATAATTAATGGCACCACTCATATAACCCGCAGTCCACAAATGGTTCCTTATATACATGCGTTAATGTGTGTGCATAGTTGTCCAATATGTTATCATTTAAACAACAGTTGTATTAATTTTACAATCATTAAAACGGTAACAAATTACATTTTTAAACTTGTTGAGAGAATTGTCAAACAAAATGGTAACATGTTTTGTCTTTCATAATATTTTAAAGAAAATGATTTTTCTAAAGGACTTGATTACCCTACAGTTTAACAAAATATGATGACTTAATAGGTGAAAATAGTGACATAATTACTGAACGACATGGTCACAAATTCTGTTCAATATAAACATCCACATAACACAAATTTTTGTCACCAATTCTCTCTAATATACACAAATCTGTTTAACATTCACAACATTACCAAAATATATCAAATTCAAACGTAAACAACAATTATAAGAATGTTTAACATAAACAACCACCACCACTTTGTCGTGCCTAAAGTTCATCTTTTTGTCTTCACCGTACCAGGATCCTTCGCACTGTCACCCCTTCCTTGACTGCAGCCCAAATGTAACACACGGTGAACATTTCACCTAGCCAACAACATCCTTTGACGCACTTGGTCCCTTGTCAACGACGATGTCCTCCATATCGACACCTAGGATAAAAAAAGGGAGGTTCATTCATCTGTCCAAAGCCAACACAAATGGTAGTGGTTACATACCAATTTCTGTCAAAACCAACACAAAAATGGTAAAAACTTTCTCCAAAATGGTGACAAGTAGTTATGTTCAACATGTTACCATTTCAGTTTAACTTGTCATCATTGTTAGATCAATATGTTACCAATTGAGGACAACATTTTATATATAATATATTTATCCATTTCAGTTCTACATGTTATCAATTAAGGACATCATGTTAGCACATTATCACACGAATGCATAATATGTTAGCAATTAATCAGATGTCACCACTCCATTTCAATATGTCACCACGTCAATTCAATATTATAGTTTAACATATCAACACTTCAATTCAACCTGGTACCATATGAGTATAATATGTTACCATTTCAATATGTCTAACCAAAATTGTTCATATTCAACATATTCCATAAAAATCATAACACTTATCTAGCAACAATCAAATACAACCTATTCATAATTTAAAATCAAATACATTTGCTAGCATTAGCAAAACTATTAACATAACTACCAAAAATGGTCAAAAATTAATCAAATACAACCAATTCTTGCATACGGAAATGAAGATGGAGGAGTAACTTGATGAAGATGAAAGAGTTTTGGTCTAGATTATTGAGCAAAAATTAATCTTTTTTGAAGGGTTTTTTTTTTGCCTAGTATTGATGAAGATTGATATCAAGCTTTTTAATTTTTTTTTCAGTGGATTTTTCCAGAAGTGAAGAGAGAGAATGAGTAAATTGGAGGAGAGATGGGGAAATGTCTGAAAATGTGAGAGGTAAATGTGAGGGTAGTACAAAACTTTTGAAAAAATTTCATTGTATAGTCATGTCAAGTATCAAACTATCAAATCCCCTACACATTTGCATGCCTATTGTCGTCTACTACACACTAGCCTATATATTTTAATTAATTACATTTCCCAACCCTTTTCTAGCTACTTGACCCATATTATACAATATGATATCAAAATGACCTGTCTTATTAATAAGACGGATAATCTTAGTCTTAAGTAAGACTAATTGAGCATAAATATAGAGTGACTCCTACCAACGTCCGTTGTGATCAAACACAAATTCATTCACTTTTTCACAAATTCTGATTCCACCCCTCTTTTATGAAGTTACAAACGCCTAGTATCACGGTCCGGTACTTTGAGGCGGAACATAACGCGAACCCGTGTCTGAACTCACGACAAGAATGCAAGCGAAAGCGTCAAGCACTAGTGAGGGATCACCCACTAGTGCATTCGTAATCGGTCTCGGTTTGCGTGTATCGGGATCCTAGTCTCGATCATCAAAGGTCGACACACACATGCTCGTTAGTAAGAATGAAGGCCAACAATGCATTAGAATGCAAGCAACGAGTAAATAAGAAAGCTTTTGGATTGGTAATAAGTACTATTTTAGTCGCATTTTACCACGCATTTATACCTTATTCCGACTCGATTTTGCGTGTTTAATTGATTAAAAAGCTCATTACATTACTAATTTATAATAATTAGTCGTATTAGTCATATTTAATAAATAGTCGGATTTTTATGTGAAATTAGTGTTATTTTTATTTTATTAATATTATGTTTAGGTGAGACGGGATTACAAGACAAGATTGCGGACGGGATTCAAATTTGAAAAATGAGGAAAATAAACTATGGAACAAGCCTTGAAATCGTTCCTTTGTGACCGTCTTTGCTGCGCTTTCTACACCGCCTCTAGCCGCCGTGGACCACCACCGACCACCGACCACCATGGGGTACACCACCATCAGTCTCCATAACCCACTCTTGGACAGCCACCACATCCACCACCACCACCAGCCACCACGACCTCTACAAATCCCTCCATCCATCGACATCAACAATAACAACCATCAATTAAACCCGTCTTCTACACCATTTCTAACCACCATTACAACCACCCTGGACCACCATTACCACAACTCATGACCACCCCATCAGCCCAGTACCTCCACGACCCCAGGGAACCACCGTCAGCCACCTTAGCAGCCGACACAAGCTCTTCTTGGCCTCCTCTTCAGAGCTGCCCGACACCAAGAAAACAACAACCAGAAACTCCTTTGCCGGCCCACCGGCAGTCGCCATAATCACCGGCTGGGACAATACGCCACTTATCCCTCCATCTTCCAGAAACCTCCCTGCCGGCCAACCGGCCCCCACACTTCCTTCTTCCTCTGTTCGTACAAACGCGCATCAACCTGACTTCCCAGCCGGTGCACCGGTTGGGGCATCACCAACTTGCAAATGGAACTTGAAGAAGCAGAGACTCCCCTGCCGATGGTGGCGCCGACGGCCAGCCACCCGGTTGACAGCTACTGGACGCATTTTTCAGCCCTTGTTCATCGCCTATATATACCCTTGGCCCTTAGTCTTTTTGGACGACTTTTACTTAGCTTTTTTTTAGGATATTTTGATAATTAATCTTAT
>VHZZ01000952.1:91882-104123 GCA_009801015.1 Silene noctiflora
CTTTCCTCTCTCCTCTCATGGGTCATTTGTGAGTAAAAGTGGTACCCGTCTTCTCAAAGTGACGGATACCTTCCGTCACAAATGAGAATTGCCCTGGTAGACAGTAGTAGTGTTATATCGATCTTACTACATTCACGTCCGTTCCGTCCAACTGACCAACAAATACAGTATTCACCCGAATTTCAATTTTTTTTTCACACTCTCTCTCTCTCTTACATACCAGAATTCCCGCCATTACTACTACTCAGAAAATATGTACGCACTCAATCATCTATCTATCGCATAATAATCACCGATTATAGACGATTAACTCAACAATTTTTTGTCTGATTTATGATTTTGATGTAATCAACGCATTTTTTTATGGCGATTCTACTAAGAATTTAGTAGTTTACTTCACATTTCGTCATATTCATATGAATAACTTAGGTCTGATTTTTCCGGAATAGTTAATCACCGCATTTTTTAAACGAATTTTCGAAGTAATCGAGCTGTTTTACACGTTTACTTCACTTTCGTTGTCTTCGTATGAATATTTTTGCCTGACTTTGTATTGTTTTTCTAATGAAGATTTGAAGAAGTGAAAATGCAGCTAGTTCAGAGAGATGAGCTTGAAGAGGAAGCGGAGTTGTTTGATACTATCGATAAGCGTATTTTTCTACTCTCTCGTTCGAATTTTAGTGTAGAATTTCGTATGATGATGTTTATTTTACTGATTCATCTGTAATTTGAGAAATTCTATGAAGAATGAGTGTTAGTTGCTTAATTGATCCTTATTTACATATGCTCTGAATTTTTGTTTGATAAATCATCTAGTGCGGCACTTTTTTTTTTTAGTAGCGTGAAGTACATGAAATTTTTGGTCGAGGCGATTATGTGAAATTCTAGTGCTGAAATTCATTAATCAGTGTTTCCTGTAAATGACAAAATCGATTGATTGTGTTATCATAATGCATGTTTCCATTAGTTTTATTCAAGTGCTTATGATATAGCCTCTATGATATCGAGTCATTTCACATATTATTAGCGTCGGAGATATGAAAACTAGCTATTCATCTGTTTGTTTGTGTATTACTTATAAGTTACATGATTGAACTCATTTGTTTTTGTGTTATAGTCTAGTAATCTTCGAGGTTTTTATTTTAGGCTGATGAATGATTTGCGGTTTGGATTACTCTCTATCGACATGGAGTAAAAAATCTCTCATATATGGAATTTCTAGATTCTCCTCTTTCAGTAGTAGTTCAGCATTTATTATAAGCCGTTTTGTGTCCCTAATTATATTGTCGTGCTCGTGTCTCAAGTTCACCTGTTTATCTTTGAAACTTGGAATTTCAGAAGTTTATACATCGTAAGACTCTCTAAACACTATAACACAGTAGAAATTGCAATAGTCTTGATTGCATTGTAGTTGATATAAACAATTTATCTACATATCGTAAGACTCTCTAGGCACTATAATACAGTAGAAATTGCAATAGTCTTGATTGCATTGTAGTTGATATAATCAATTTATCTACATATCCTATACTTTTGTCATCTAATTTAAACTCAGAATCTGTTAATTGATGCAAGTGATCTCTCAAGGAATAAATGCGGGAGATATCAGGAAGCTTCAAGATGCTGGCATTGACACCTACAGTAGCCTGTTGATGCACACTAAGAAGGTTTACTTAGCATTGTGATCTACTAGCATTATCCTTGTGATTTTTTTCGGTCTTTCCTTCGCATGTTCCATGTTTCTTACAATATACAATCACATGTTTAGAATCTAACTAGAATCCAAGGAAAATCTGAGGCCAAAGTCGATATAATCAGCCAAGTTGTTGAGAAAATAGTGGTTAGTAGACACTTTCTATCTGCTGTCACTGAATGTCATAGTTTGGAACTAATTATGCTTACACTGATCTACTGCACGAGATTATTTCATTTCAATTTGACGATTGTGAAATGACGGTTGTGCTTTATTTACTAGAAAATATGGGATGGAATCGGGGAGAGTAACAATGAAAGAGACAAGATGCTTTCAGAACTTGAACAAGAATGTCTAGACATTTATCAAAGGAAGGTGATGTATACAAGGAGCCACAAAGCCGACCTTTATCTTGCAGCACTTGGCAACAGGACCTCTGTTTCACTGGTTTGGTCCTTTTCCACATCATGGCTCTGATTATATAGTCAGAATCGTAATGTTAAATCTACAACTTTGTTTACTTAAAAACTTTTTTTTCCATTTAAAGGCACATGATACTCTAAAGGAGCAGCTATCTTCTGTGAAACTCACCTTGGGTGATTTGAGATTGAAGAAACGACGAAGAATTGAAGATTTCTCAAAAACTGAGTCACAGATCACCCGTATCAGTGCGGAGATGGCATGGAATGCTCAACTTATAAATAAGGCTGAACCACAAGTGAATGAAGACGACTTAACTACAAGAAGGCTTTCTGAACGTAAATCACATCTTAAAGAACTTCAAAATGAGAAGGTTATTCAATTATTTCTTCTAGATCTCATTTCCATCACAAAATCTTGGATTTTGTTATGCATTATAATATTGTATCACCTTCGTTTCAGGCTCTCCGTCTCAGCATGAAAGGAGGAAAGATAAAGGAGCTGTTTTATGATGTGGTTGAAGTGGGTGGCGAGGGAAGGCTTGAAGAAGTTCTATGGGATGTTATTCGTAATAAGTCGATTGAAACAAAAAAATCATGATAAGGATAGTGGAGAAGATCATGAGGAGAAGGAAGATGAAAATTATGAGGAAAATGAAGATGAAAATCATGAGGAGAATGAAGATGATGATATGGAGAATGAAGGCAATGATGAGAATAAAGGCATTATTGAGGTGTTTGTAAGGGTGACAGATGAGGATGACACTGCAGAAGTGCGGGTTGGCGCCTTAAGTCGCAAAAAGTGTGAAGAACTTGATATGTTTGAACAATTTGAGCTTGCGGTCGGTCTTTCGCTTGAGGAAAACAGAGCCTTAGTATCAATCTCATATCAAATTTTTTGTCAGAGGTTGGTACGTCACGAAAACTATGTGGATTTGCCAAATAAGTACAAGGAAGTCATTAAGAATACAGACCGAATCCTTTTATTAGAGCGTCTAGATGAGCTTTTGGATGAGCCAGAGCTTCCCAGCTGAACTGAAACAAGCTTATAATCTTGGACCTGGGTTCAAAAGTAGAGCTCTCTCTTAAAACCGCATAAAAGCCACATGAAAATGCTAAGATTTTTGTAAATCATTCAAAGCTCCTCCTTTTTATTCAGTTTTACAGAATTCCGAAAACCAGGAACAGTCTTTTCACTTCATAGCTTCACTGCTACTCTAAAGACAGAATAATTATGGTAATGCGATTTTCATGCATGCTTAACTTTTCTACTAGTTTTTCTTTTCTTATTCTTATTATTACCTTACATATACAGCAGCGTGTCACCTACCTGTCCAACACCGTAACAATCTAGCAATGTATTAGAGAATATACCGAGTATTATCTTACATACCAGGATTAAAAATTAAGAAATAACTAAAAAAGAATATTTATTGTGAAAAGAACATGTTAGAAAAGCTTATATTTGACTGTCACTCTTCATTGAATCCAACCTTAACTAATTTTCCTTGGAAATAGGCATTGGCCAATATGAAAGATGAAGTTCCTTAAAACCAAAAAACTGATGAGCAGGAGCTTGTTTTAAAAGCACAAAAGTTTGTAATCTAGTATTGCATACAACCGATTGGTACTCTTCGCCATTGGGTAAGCGTGCCATGAAGTATACCAAGTGCTTTTCATTTGGATCCACATTTAGCAGAGTATAGTGATGAGGAGCTACTATTGATTCCGGCACTTTGATGTCTTTGGGGAGCTTCGCCACACGCTTCCATGTATCAGGTTGTTCGTCATTCTCATAATTTACATCAAGTTTATAACTATATCTAAAGCTCGGTGTATCGTAAGCCCAACATTTTTCATTTGAACGGAACTTTGTTCCAAGAGAACATTCTACCGCAATCAATTTTCCACAGCTTTCTAGTAATTTTCCCCAATATATAGGTAATGGCAGTCCGATAGCTCTCAAAGTCCCACAGAATCCAGGAGTAACATCAAAAGGATTGAACGCGCCGAAATAAGGATCATAGTGCATGCAAACCATTCCCTTACAAACTACGCCCGAAAAACATCTGGATAACATTGATAAGTGCTTGCACGGCCGGAGGGGGATTTCAACATCTAAGTTTTTCCATTGACCCGTCTCCGATAAGTAAATATCCAAGTTGAAATTTCTATGTGGTACTCCTTGGAATGACCAATAATTAGGTAGGGACGGAAGCACAATGACTCTAAAATCACGCCCCTCTGGCCACACTAAACCAGCCCACAAAAACGGATATCCGTGGGTTTGCGAAGGTGGTAGAGCAATCCATTGTTTGGTTAGCGGATTGCAAATGATGAAAACACCCACTTCAATCGAACGATCGTAACTAAAGCACAAAACCAAATCCTCAAAATTATTAACCACTATGAATGGATTATTAGGAAGAAAATTTAGGGATAGAATATACTTCTGAACCATAAGCTTGTAGGTTAAAAACAATGTCCATAGTCCTTTCTGTTTTTTGATTCCACGGCGCACTGAAAAGCCTTTGGCCACAAAAAAAGGATCGGAGATTATCGAACACCAATGCTTTGATACAGTTTTGCACCCAACTGCAGTGCGATAACTAGGCAACCGGCATAAAATCTCAACCAAAAGCTCATCGTTCACATGTTCTATTGATGTTTTTAGGTAGCTTTTCTTAACGTTTCTCAATGCATTCATCCTTCCTGAACAAACAAAGAACAGGGTAAGCAAATCCCGGCTGAAGAGTTTCTTTGTTATCGGCAAATTTTTACTTAAATTTATTTGATAACTCACGTTTGTATTATATATATATACTCCTATATTATATGGAGTAAATAAATAAATAATAGCAGATCTCCTAATCTCCTCAAGATTTCCTTTTTTTTTTTTTTTTTTTTTACTAGTAATCTCCTCAAGATTCTAACAAGGAAAATTTCCATAATTTTAGTTAAGAATTAAAATTACCAAAACGTGTATGCAGCAGATACACCCGTCTTCCACATTCTTACACAAATTGGAGAATGCAGTAAATACACCCTTATATAGAAGACCGATGCAAACAACAATACATGTACAAAAGCTCACCACATCCTTACAATCCATCTGCTATTTCTAACCTAATCAAACACTTTAGGCCAGTATCAGACAACAGTATCTGCCAAAATACCAACAAAATCTCAGGAATCATACATGATACATGAATCAAAGAAAATACCAACAAAATCTGAGGAATCATACATGATACATGAATCAAAGAAAATACCAACAAAATCTCAGGAATCAAAGAAAAAGGAGGGAGACTTGCAGTTTAATTAGATATCCTCACTAGACCCCCCATATTGCAACGCCAAAAACCACCTCGTCGATAAGCTCGCCTGCATTCAGGGACATGATGTGTATGGTAGGAACAATTTGAAAAAGGATATCAATATCTACTACAAAATCCTCCGTACAACATTTAGACACCAATTATCTAGTTTCTTACAGCTAGTTGTTGATGTAATCCAATTCACTTTGGTAGAATAGCAAATATGTAGACTTAGAAAATTAGCAGCCCAGGAATAAGCTCAGACTGCAGGAATCATAAATAATCAGTAGCTATTAATAAAGGCATGACGCTTATCCCCAAAGATTGAGTTTTCTATATTTTCTCCTTCATCCACCTTTACTTCCCATTGACTTTTTCATCTCATCATGGAATAGTGACTTAATTGATTTGACCAGCTAACAAACAACACAGTCACTATTCCATAATTCACAATCAAAACATCAACCATTAAAATGAATCCATAATCGAAATTGTTCAACAACAAACAAAAAAAAAAAAAAAATTCGTGTTACAAGCTTTTTAGGTAATCAGCTCATCGCTTTAAACAAGATTACAAGAACCAGTTTTTAATCCGGTCAAAACTTCGGTATCTTGTCCAACCTATCACTCTCCGGCCTCGTAAACCAGTCAACAGAGACGGATTAGGAACGGGTTAATTCAAATCAGATCATTTTCGCATTTATAAAAATTGGGTCATGTCGGGTAACACAAAAATTAAAGAAAACGGGAAGGGATCATTTGAGGAATAGGTTATTAGATACAAGTGGACAATAATGAAATTGAATTATCAAATAAACCCTTAAAATATGTCTAATATACAAAACTAAACAAATGAATAAAATACTCTAGAATCAAATAGGTAATCAAAAATCGGGACAGAGGAGTAACATTATTATTAACTTGATTTTTTTTTTTGTGTCAGCCAAGGCTAAAAACATGTGGGCTTATTTGATGAGTGCAATTGTTTTCCTCTAACACCGACTATCTTATATGACCGTCCTATGGCATAGGACTGACCTAAAAAAAGAGAAGCTTAATTATAAAATTTCATTTAATTTTATTTTATCAACTCAGCATTTTATGATGAAAGCTAACACATACTATAAACATACAAGTTATCAATCTAAAAGTTTAGGTTATTAAAATAAAATATTTTTTTTTTCAAATGTATGAGTAATCTATTTGGCTTTTTTTTATTAATGGACTAGTCTTATGAATAAAATGGTCTCACACAATAATTTTTGTTCCTCTAATATTCATAAGTTGTGACTTGTGAGTGACCATCTCTTTTATTTTTAAACTAATTTTTGTACCTGTAAAATTTACGGAAACGTTTGAGGTTTAACTGTGTAAGCTCACTCATAAACGTAGCCATATTAATTTAGATTGGAACATGTTGATATCTTTGTTGTCATGTATTACGTACAATGAAACGCAAAAATATTGCATATGATTTGTGTTTCATATATTTTGGTAAGCAGTAAAACAACATAATAATATTTAATTTCATGTACATTAAGATATTAGACTGGTAAATATATGTAATAACGTATCAATATAGTCTCGAACTACTTACTTGAACAATGAGAATTGTGATGCAAAGTTAACCATGCCAAAATGATTAATATACGATACATGCATAGCTTATTTTAGCCAAATAAATTGTCACAACTTTTGTATCATCTTATACTTTCTCCATTTTAAATTTTCAATCATTTCTATACATTTATGGAATATACGCGAATAGTATTTTAATCATTCAAATGTATAAAATTGATTTAGAATGATATGGAGGGAATACAAATTTGAGGATATTACAATCAATATTATTTATATTAACTAACATAATGGATTTATGTAGTATACTTTTTATTTGCATACCTATTAGCTTAAAACGAATATAAACCAATTCCTTAAAATCTAACAGTAATACTAATTAAATAAATCAGTTTTTCCTTTTTTAAAATGATTATTTTATGAGAATAATCCAATCTAAACCTCATCTTCTCATATTAATCTCAACTAATGTTTAACAGAGAATAATCCTAACTATTACATCATTTAACTTATACTGAACTCATGGAAGGAAACCTAACCAATCGGTTCCCCTCGATTATAAGTCTATAACCCTAGTTAATCAACCTTTAACTCCATCGTTTTCAATCTTCATCCCCTTTATCTCTTGCATAATCAATCACTAAACACACAGAAAAAACAAAATCACAACTCCCACACCACCGTCCATAATTATTCTGGAATCTTTATTCGATACCTATGATTCACACCTGAAATGAGATAATCTTCAATACCCCTAGTAGTCTTCAGGCACTTGTAACTTGTCCCTTTCTATAAAGCTTTGCAGGGGACCTTATCTAATTAGTCTAGTTATCTATTTATATATATTATATATAAATAAATAAAATGTCATTACTCTTCATTATCTTTTGGTTCTCTTAATGTCGGAAAAGCCCTACCTCATTTATGAAGGGTAGGTGATGTAGAATTTTGTCGTCATTCTCTTATCAAAAACAATTTATAAAATAATCCAATTTAAGTAGTATAAATCGGGGTCGAACGCGAAGATGGCGGGGTCTATACTCGGTTTACTCAAGTCCAAGTTTAGTCTAACAAGAGAATAGTAGTTAATTATTGACTAAGCTGTAAACTAATGGATATAAATGCAACTAAACTAAGTGAATATGATAACAAAGATTTGTAAGCAGTTGATAAAGGGGCAAGGTCTTTGGGTTCACCCAAATAAGGTAGACTAGAACAAAGGGTTAACAAGTTATGGGTAACTTAATGGTTTCGGTTTAAAGTCTAATTACTTAGGTCACCTAAAGTCCTTCACAAAGTCTTTTTTTTGGTCCAAACTCAACATGCATATACTATCTAACATCTCCTATCATTGTCATTCAAGAGGATACTAAACATAAATCAACAAAGGTTTGAACTTTCATACAAACATTTCATTAAACACCTCATGTGCATATGCAAGTAAACCAAACAATTACCCAAAACTCATATATTAACTACCCATATTCATAGTTCAAACCTTACTCAAGATTCCCCTAAATCCCACAAGGGACTACTCACTCATGCTTGTAAGACAAATGTAAACAAATGATGAAACAAACATAAGTAAAGCAATAGGCATAGTACTAATTCAAACAACAAGTAAATTGAACATAGAAATGTAAACAATTCAAAACAAAACTAAATAAGAAGAGAATTATACCAAACAACAAGGAAAGCTTCAAACTTTGGATTAATAATGGAAGAGATTCTTCAATTTCTTCAATTACAACTACTAAATGTAAACAATCCAACTAAAGTAGATCTAAACTAATTTGTAGAGTAATTAAGACTTAATTTAGGAAAGATTAAAGTTTGATTAAGGAAATATTGAATGCTTAAACTAGGGTTTCGTTATCTAGGGTGTTGTGTTGAATCATAAGAGAGTCTATTTATAGTTGATAAGTACTTTATTTATATATTTTTATCCCCTCGATTAGCTCCATTTTACTAATCATTTTAGCACTTTGTTTAGTGTTTTTGAGCTAATATCGTGTTCTAGTTGCTTTGTATGCTTTTAACGTGTTTTGTAGGAAATCAAGCTTATATTAGCTAAATTCCCGACAATTGAAGCAACTATCGAGAACACAAGCTAAGTAGAGTAAGGATTGGGCCATGCATAGCCATGCAAGTTCAAAAGCTCAAAGAGATGATCAAAATGAGAAGAAATGGCCCAAGTTAATAATCAAGCCAAATGTAAACAAATGATTAAATGAAGCCCAAAAAGAAATCCAAGTAAAGTGTGGAAAATATCAAGCATAGGATTCCAAGAATTTCCACATTCACAAGGCATTTGCGGACATTCAAGGACGCATTAGATGAAAACATTGGATAAACGGGCATTAACAATGACCATTTAAGGCCATTTAACTCGGAAACCTACGTCCCCGATCGGGGTTGCCTGTATTTAAGTGCCTTGGAACATTTAAGGGTTGTTTACGTTTTGCACTCTCAACTACTATATAAGGAGGGTCACTTACGATCATTAGGGCTTTGGAGGCACTAGGGATTAGCAATAATCACAAACACTCTACAAGGAAGAATCAACTACTCAACTAAGCAACCAACAATTGATAAAGACTAAAGCTAAAGATTCAAATGAACTAGGTATAACCTAACGCCATCCCCGGCAACGGCGCCATTTTGATGGTAGGGGATTGTAAAGAACCCAAATAAGTAGTATAAATTTGGGTGTCGGTCCACAAGGATGGCGGGGGTGTATGCTTAGTTCGTTCGAGTCTATATTTTAGTCAACAAAGATTAAGARGATCAATAAGCTAATGACAAGACTAAACTAAAGCTAAACAAGTAATGATCGAATTCAAACAATTAATTATGGCTAGGGTAGTCGGGTTCCCCTAGATAGGATAACTAGGTAAGGGTGTCGGTAGGTCAAAGGTTACGATCTAGCCTAAGAACGAGACTAATGTCTTAGCTATCCCTTAAGACGGACGCAAAGTCATCACCATGCATACAATCAAATCATTAGCAAGCAAACTAGCATCCCTACAACTTTCGTTCATAAGGAAACTAAACAAGAGTCGAAGAAAGACATGGACTTTCATTCATACAATTCATCAAACACCATGTGAGCATGCTCATGAAGGCTAGACACACTACAAGAGTTACTGTTAAGGGCGACTAAAAAGGGCGACCGAAGTCAGTCGCCCTTTACAATTTGGCGACCAAAATCAGTCGCCCGCCTTTCGTAGCTAGGCGTAGTCGATTTTTTCCGTCGCTAAATTTGCGACTACGTAAGCAGTCGCCTTTTGCAGTCGCCCTTAACAGTATTTCTTGTAGTGACAATTTCACCACTAGACCCTATTTCAAACACCCATAACCCAAAGTTACCCCTATCTAGGTTCCCCCTAAACCCTAGAGGTAGTTTACTCACACATGACTAAGGAAAGACAAACAATTGAAATGAACAACATAAATGAAGGAGTAAACATGGTGTAATCTAGAATAACAAGTAGAGAAATTAAATGAAATGCAAAGAAATGAAAAGCAAATGTAAACTAATGAAGAACAAAATAAAAGAAGAAGAAGATTATACCAACAACAAAATAAAGCTTGAATCTTTGATTAGCAATGGAAGAAATCTTTCAACATCTTCTATTACAACCCAACATTCAATATGTAAACTATTGAATACTTGACTAAATGACTAAGTAATTAAGTCTATAATTAGGGAATGATTAAGGATTAATTAAGGAAAGCTTGCATAAATATAGTCTAAATTTCAGATCTAGGGTTGTGTGTCTTATAATTACAAATGGGGGTATTTATATGTTGTTGCCAAAATGGGTCAAAGGAATAAGATGGGCTTCSAAATGTCTTCAGCACGGCCCAGCCGGTMGACCGGCCGCCGGTGGCCATGCCGGCTGGGAGTCTCCTGTTCCATTTTGCACATTTTGAAGCCTACAGGTGTGCACAGCCGGTCAGCCGGCTGCCGGTGCCCTTGTAACACCCCCATACTCCAAAGTGCCTTACCAAGGCCACCTTAAGCATGGAGATGTTACCATTTCGGATTCCCGAGGCAATGATAATCAAAAGAAAATAAAGAAACAACTTTAAATCAAAAGTTAAACTGTTTACACTGTCTTATCAAAACTATTAAGCCAAAATATAATCTAACAAGGCAAACTGCCAAAAATCTCATCATCTAAACCAACTAATAGACACGGACACAACGAAAGACTCTATCGTGATGATTGCCCAGCCATCCCATACACACAACAGCTAAACCTGCTCAACATCTTCTTACCATCCCCGAATGGATCATCACAGTTACAAAACACAACACGGGGTCAATTACTGCTAGCCAAAATCAAACAACATACAAGGCATTAACACATCCAACACACCGCCTCTTACAACACTCCACATCACACCACATCACTGACTATACACCCAAGTTGTGTAGCCCTGCCAGTGGGGGACAGCAGCCGTTCCCACCTAAGCCCCGCTCATCAAACCGAGCGATAAACCCTGTTCATTAATGTGCACATCCCCTCCCGTGGCGGGTTCCACGGAGGGCGAATCAAGGGCGTGAAGCCACTCCCGCAAGTGACTCCACTCAGCCGAGGACGCACCTCGCAACACACCGATCACCACATCCACCATACCATCATATACAATCACACATACATACATTCATGAATATAAACAACAATACGATTAATGCCAAACAACAAACATCAACTGATTAGGGAAACACTACCTGAACAACAATCACCAATATCAAATCAAGCTCAGAATCGATCCTCTACGAATCCACCTCCTATACGACATACAACAACACAATTACTAACACCCTACTAAGAACCCCCCAAAACCACTATAACATTCAATTAGGGCTTAATCATTATTAACCAAAAGACATTAAAATCGGTATGTAGAACTTACCCTCGAGACAAGGAACAATATGACGCAAACGGAGTGGACAACCGACGACTCAACCTCGGGACTTGTAAATAACGCGAAATAGCAAAGTGACGATCTTTTGAAAGGTTTTGTGAGAGTTTTTGAGTTATGAATAATGAAGAAAACACCGGTTGTAATTACTTTATTAATCTCGCGTTATTAACAAAACCTAACTTAACCGGCCCGTAAAATTAACTTATTCGATCAAGTAAGAAGGCAACTCGATCAAGTGGCCCTTACTCGATCGAGTCCCCATAGTACTCGATCGAGTACCAAACACACAGACCCTG